>APFE031433580.1:23817-37800 GCA_000404065.3 Pinus taeda
GGAAGATGAAACGCCAAATTGTGGGCCCCGTTTTTGGGTAAGTTGGTACATCAACTTCCCGAGGTCGCGAATTGGTCGTCTTATCTCCGTTTGACGCGCATGATAGCCCATTGGAAAGATCTCTTCGAGGACTACGACGAAAAAGACGATTTTTAGACAAAAACATCGTTGGTGGTAGATTTCCCAAAAAACGTTGTTTAGGGCCTCAAAACAGCTCCAGAAGTTTAGGACCCGAAAAGCTGCTAAAAATAGTAAACTGTGCTATAATTAAGGAAACTGAAAGAACTGAAAGAAGCACTAGAGGGGATCCACGTGGAATTAGCGGGTGGCCACCAATATCCACCTGGATCACTCTTCAGGAAGAAGTTATGGTCAGAGAGATATTATGATGGTAAGGCTAATGAGTTCTATGAATTGAGGACGAGATCTATGATAGATGAAGAGTATATGACTGTGTTCTTGGAGTTGTTAAGGTGTGCGTCATATCTTAAGGACGAGAAGATAAAGGTTCAAATATTTGTTAGTGGACTGCCATTAACATTTAAGGATTGGATTGAGTATGATGAGCCTTGGTCATTGGAGGAAGTCATTGGGAAGTTGAAACATCTTTATGAGCAATCAAAGTGCAAGACTGAGCCTAAGTGTGATTGGAAAAGGAATCAAAAGACAAAAGGAAAATGGCCTCCAAAGCGGAAAAGACCTTAGGATCTAGGTGAGAAAGAGAATCCAACTTCTTACAAGAAGTTTAAAGTATTTGAGAAGGGAAATGGATCTTAGCTTAGAGAGATGCAGAATAAAGGTAGTGGCAGAGAATTGTTGTAGCGTTGGATATGTGGTAAGGATCATTGAAATAAATATTGTCTTTTATATCATGGTGGAATACCTCAAATCTAAAGTGTTCAAGAGGCGTAGACAGTCGGGGATGTTGGACAAAGAATTCCTTGGATTTATGCAACATTTGATAACAAGTAGGCAGATCAATAGACATCCATTAATGAGATGGAAGGTAAGATTTTTGATCTAGTTGTTTCCATTTTGATTGTTCTTAGATCTAATTATAGTTATGTTAATCATGACATGGTGGATAAGTGTGGCTTTAGTAAATAAGTGCATCCTAAGTCTTATTTTGTTCAATTGGCTAAAGGTACTAAGAAAATATTTCATCATTGGGTGAGAGCGTATTCATTTGAGTTGAATGGTATGCCTACATTAACACATTTGAATGTGCTTCCTTTGGGTTCTGTTGACGGTGTTGGACCTGCCAACATCAGTGGATCTCCCCGGTATGAAGTCCCAACTAGACCTCACACCATTTGGTGTAGGAGTCCCATCCAGTACAATGACCTGGTTGCCATTATCTTAAAGATATGCCTTAGCTCTTACTTGTCATCATGTGAGAGTGCTCTGCTTTCCTTCGAACAATGAGGTTAGAGTGCCTAGTGAGTGCTAGTGTTACTTGTGTCAAGGTTTTTTCACCACAGAGAGAGAGGGTGGTAGTGAATCTCCAGTAAAAAGGGAGGAAGTCCCAACTCTGTCAAAGACACACAACACAAGAGGACATGCACAACTTCTGGAGGAGCAGTCCACATAGATGAGGCAGTCACAACAAACAAAGGAAGATACAACGTACAACACCCAGCGGGATAGTCTACTTGAGCGCGATGGTCATTATAACAAGTTTACATGAAAGGTTTTTTCTGATGTTTGGGGAGGTAACCAACATAAGCAAGACAGCGTTAACAACTTATACAACACATTTTCATAAATATATGTATTAGAACAACTAAATGAGTTCAATTTTTTAACACGGGTTAAAGCAACATGTATTACAAGTATTCAATATTAATCTTACAAACATTTACAACACATGTGTGAAAAAATGTTGGCTTGTTATCATTCTTCTAAATTAAGAAAAACTTCCAAGACACGTTGGTACACCATACACCACTAACCCTGTAGGCGAGGTGTTGGAGCCATTGCTCGCTCCTCAAAGAAAAGACTACATACTCTCAAGGCTATGTGGGAGGAGCCAAGGTGAAAAGTCATTGCATGTACAAATGAGGGGGCATTTATAGCCAAGGGAAAAACTAGCCCTTGTGACTGTTCAACTTCCCCCATGACTGTTTGACTCATTTGACTCTTCAGATTTACATGACTCTTTGTATGACAAGTGGGTCTCTTGGAATTCCCCGTTACATTACATTGATTTGAATTGTAGGGCCCACAATAGTGATGTGGCCGACATGACTCATTACATGACTCGACACGATAGTCCTAGTATGTCCATGTCAAGTTGCAGTGCTACTGAGTGATGGGTGTGCTCTTGGTGTATCACAGCTTCACCTCCACGTGGAAAGGTCTATGGAGTATTCGATGGTCATTGGTGTTCTCTTGACATTGCATGTGCATGTTTCTCCTTTGCTTGTACTTTAGCATGCTTGACATATTCGTTCATTCGCAAAAAATTATCCTTGCATGTTCGTATGTTCATGAAAAATTCTCCTTGCATGTACTTTCCTTTCTCATCCCATCTGGCATTGCATCATGTATTATCCATATACCTGTATGTGCAATCACTCATGACGAGACGACATGAAATCCATAAACCTCCTAGTCTACCATGATCCATTGTCATTCACTTTTGGATGCAGGTGATAGGGAGAGAGGACAAGGCTATAAAACTGCGCAAGTAAAGTTTCAAGTTTGGATGTGGGATTCAGGCACTGTTGGTGAAAATTGCGTAGAAGTCACTAGGAGATTGAGATGGAAAATTCAGATTAGTAGTGAGTGTTCATGGGATCTGGCTTGGTTAGAGGGAAGATTTACACAATTTCTAGAGGGAAGTAGTGTAGGCAGCTGAGAGGCTTGGCAGCAGAAATTGTGCAATTCATGGAGGGAGCTAGAAGTGGGCTACGGGAGGCTTCCCAGGAAAAATTGAACATTTTTTTAAGGAAGTTGGCTGTGGGATGTAAGGGTGGTAGGAAGCAAAAACTGCACAATTCCTGGAGGGAGCTCAGCAGGATGTAGGAGTGTTAGTTACAAAAAATGCGCAAATGTTGGGAGAATGACCGATTGAACACATCTGTGCAGTTTCTGAGCTGAGTGGGATGATGGGAAGCTGAGGGGCTTGCTCATGAAATCGTGCAGTTTTCTGGGTGAGAAGCCGACCAACTAACTGGGGGGGCTAGATGGAAAAAAATACGTAATTTCTTGAGGGAGATAGGGACAGTGTCTCTTTAGCCTGTCTGCGCAATTTCTTCAGTTAGCGAAGCAAGCAAGGTCTACAAATTTTGTGTAATTTTTGAGGGAAGTAAGTCTCAAGGTCACTACCAAGTCAAACTCTCTGGTTGACCAGTAGGAGGGTCGGTTGACTAGCTTGCAAGCAACGGAGATTGAAATGACTTGTTGGACACTTCTGCATTGTTCTGGGTGATAGTCGGCTCGGTAAATTCCAAGATTGTGTAGTGCAAGCTGCCTGGGAGACAACCTCAAGCTCTGTGAAATTCTGGGCAGCAGTACATGCTCACTGAGTGCTGACACTACGCAAGGCAGCTCATCGAGGGTCCAACTGTTGGAGGGTGATCTAGCTGTCAGAACTTCAACAGAATGACTAAGTGTGCGAGTGAGTGAACCTGTGCATACATGACCTTATGAACACACACTAAGCATGACTTGATGACAAGACACCTCAAAAAATCAAGACAACAATATTTAGTGTGAGTGACAAGTGCGACGCTTGTGATAGATCATTAAATGACCGTGACGACGCTTGGGCGACAGTGCATACAATATTGTGTGTGAGTGTGATAGATGCGTACATGGCAAACACAACCTTCAACATCACCAAAATGAGGTCGCAAGCATGACATAACATTCAACATGCAGAAGACAACATTTGGTTGAAAAAGTGAAAAGAAGCAAGACATGTAGAAGAAACACATGAGATGACTTTTCATGTTTTCACACATGCATGTTACTGAGGACAGGATGATATGACAATGAAAAGAAGTCCTACAAACTCAACTAAGAGGTGTACTTCGGAATATGTTCTTTACTTACCATACTTACCCTCAAGATGATCATGCATTCGAAGAAGTCTGCATGTGGTCCTGATCTTTTCCATTACTCAGTTCCTTGGTCCTTCTCCTGAACTCCTTGGAAGCGATTTCAGCATGTCACCTTTTCGTATAGTAACTGAGAGGTATATTTGCGCAATTTCAACGAACAGTGACTACTACTGGAATGAGGCCTAGGAGGCCCATATGCACAATTTCTGCATGCAAGATAGATAAGACAACTTGGACAAAACTGCACAGTTTGAGGCTCAGGGCACTGCTGCGGGACATGGGTCCCGAGAAGACACCTCTGTGTAATTTCTGAGTGCAGTGCAACTCAACTGCTCTATACATATCTAGAGAGCAGTGTTAGATGGGACCTCTATGGGTTGCGGGGTTTCAATGAGAAAGGGAGGTTGGTGTCTCTGCGCACTGCAGGGTTTCAACAGGTAAGGGATAGTGACTGCTGCTAGAATGAGGCCCATCTATGTAGTTTCTTCATGCAAGACAAACAAGACAACTTGGAAAAAACTACACAGTTTGAGGCTCAGGGCACTGCTATGGGATAGGGGTCTTGGGAGGACACCTTTGCACAATTTCTGAGCATAATGTAGCAGGACTACTCTGTGCATTTCTGGAGAGCAGTGTTGGTTGGGGCCTCTGTGGGCTGCAGGGTTTTAGTAGGCAAGGGAGGTTGGTGTGTCTACGTACTATGGGGTTTCAACATGCAAGGGAGGAAGCTTGATGGTTTCAAAATAAAAGCGTACAGTTCCGGGAAGCTAGATGAGGCTAGGTTTCTTGGGAAAATGGCTAAGTGTGAGATTAGTGAAACATATGCAAACATTGATAGGAATCGACTGTGATTGCACACAGACACTTAGTAACACAACTTAAACCATCCAAAATACATAAGACATACTTTTCTTGATGCAAAAACCTTCATAACGTGAGTGCATGAAGTGAGTGTGAAACATGTCTACATGATGACAACCACTCATACGCACATAATTCCTTTGAAGCAAGACAACATTCCCTTTTCATGACAAACAACAACCCCTATGCCCAAATATGCACATGCTGCATGAATATGAGAACACAAACAACTCTTAAGATCAAGGGGGGGAGCTTGAAATCATCATCTTACCAACAAGCGACCAAAGAGAATCGATCGCAGGATCTGAGGTAGGCTCTAAAATTTGCATGCGAGCCAAAATTTTGGAGGGTGGTTGTAGCCACTACAACAGGTTTGTACAATATGATTTTGGGTATGGATTGGTTGTACCTTCATAGGACTAAGGTATATTGCTACGAGAGTGTTATTGACTGCTTGGTTGCTGATGGAGATAAGAGAATATTGCAGGGTAAGAAGAAGCCTACATTAGTGAGAATGGTTACAACTATGAAGGCAAAGCACAATTGCATGAAAGCGGGTGTTATTTGTTGTGCATGTTTCCAGTGACAAAGGGAAGGATGTTGAGGATGATGAAGTCTTGAAGAGGTATCCTATTTTGCTGCATTTTTTAGGATGTATTTCCAACAAATATTTTAAAGTTATCACCTCATAGGGAGGTAAAATTTTCTATTGAGTTGATACTAGGAGTAACACTAGCATCAAAGGCACTTTACAGGATGAGCACTCCAGAGTTGGTGGAATTGAAGTTCCAAATAAAGGAAATGCTTGATAAGGGATACATAAGTCCAAGTGTGTCACCTTGGAGTGCACCAGTATTGTTTGTAAAGAAGAAGGATGGTACTCTTAGGTTGTGTATTGATTATAGGTAGTTGAACAAGGTGGTGATCAAGAACATGTATCCTTTGCCACATATGTAGCAGGTACGAGAATTATGAGTTTGTAGTAGTTTTGTTTGGTCTTACTAATGCACCAACTACTTTCACGTGTTTGATGAATAATGTTTTTCATCCTTATCTAAATAAGTTTGTGATAGTATTCATTGATCATATATTAATATATTCTAAGAATGAAGAAGAGCATGCAGAACACCTGGCAATATTGTTAAGATTTCTAAGAGAGCATCAGTTGTATGCCAATATTATTAAGTGCAGTTTCTTTCAGACTGAAGTTCATTACTTGGGACATGTTGTTCCCAACGAAGGTATAGCACTGGGCTCAAAAAGATCATAGCTATCATGGAGTGGGAAGCTCCTAGGAATGTGGATGAGGTTAGATCATTCATGGGACTAGTAGGTTATTATAGGCAATTCATTAGGAATTTCTCATAGATTACCTATCCTATTACATATTTGCAGTGAAAAGGAAATAAGTTTGAATGGACTGAGGAGTGTGCAACTGGTTTCAAGAAGTTGAAGAATTTTCTTAAAAATGATCTAGTTTTGAAGATCATAGTTCTTGATAAAGCGTTTGTGGTTTGTACATATAATTGAAATAGATGACTTGGTGGAGTTCTGATGCAGGAAGGATAGGCGGCATATTATGAGTCAAGGAATTTGAATGATCAAGAGTAGAAATATGTTGTAGGTTTCAACCTTGTATAGAAATTACCTACAAATGAATTCTTAAAAGACAAAAAGTATACAATGGCAAGAAACACAACAAACACACCAAATTTTTTCTCTTTGATCCCAAAACTAGGACTACCAGATTTTTTTTTTCATTATGTTCCTTTCAGTGTTACAATACACACACACACACACATATATACGTTGAAGCATTCATAAACCCCAATCCATTAACCCTGGATTAAAACATAATTGTAGTTCCCTTGATCGGATCTACAAGATACCATGGACATAAAACCATCATGCTGAAAACCGTGTGCAAAACCCATGCAAAAAACCATAGGTAGGTCTACCCACCTAATATAGGGTCCAATTTTTTTTTCTTGGGGCATTGCCTCAGACCCCGTAGAGGGGGGCTACCCTCCCTTGACAAGGGGGACTTTCACCCGCTCGCTGCACGTGGCACAATGAAAAGGGCACTACCACACCCCCTCTAAACCCCTGATTTGCAGATGGGGCTAGTTATGGAAAGAATATAACACACACCCAACATTACCTCTAAAAAAAATTATGCAATCCCCTTAGGCAGCCATCCCAACTTACAGATAGAAATGTGAATTTTTCTCCAGCAGTAGAGCGGTCACTTGCATGTGCAGATGAGTTGACCGGTTCCCTCTGGGACTGAGCAAAAAAACTTGCATGCATATGCTACTTCTCCCAAGGCAACATTGCAAAGGCATCCCTTGTTTCAAGGATCTATGTTTAGCAGTTGGAGGTTACATGCAAGGAGTAATTTTGAAACCTCCCTCCAAGTATCGCTTCCCCTAGATTTGTGGCATGCACATCATAACCTCTATGTTATCAAAACTCATCAACTAGATGTTGCAAAAATCATTCCTCACATCAACCATGTAGCTCTGACATCCCACATCACATCTAGGAGCAGTCGGCACATTCAGCTCAGTTGTTTTGGGGTAAGCTTGTTTCCCATGCCTTGTGCTGCATTTCTGTTGCTTTTTGTGTATTCGCTTGTGAGTGTTTTTTGTTTGATTTCTTTGAATGCATGTTGTCATTTACATATATTCTATCTTTTCCTAGTTTTGTTTCATTTTTCATTGCTATCTCACTGTTGTCGCATGCATGAAACTATTTTGCACAGACGTTCGTCCAATAGGCAAACTGCCTCACCCACATGCATGTTGATCTATTTGGTGAATCTTTCATTCATGTTTTGCATGAACTGTTAATCACTTCTACTATCACTTAGTATCACCATGCATTTGATCAACTTACATTCTTTCAGTAGTCTGTCGGCGAGTCGAGCCAACCTTGGCCCGGTCTCTACCTTCACCAAAGTTGGATTGCGCAAACTGTAGAAGGAAGGTTCACCTTCCTCTCCTAATTTGCGCATTCTCACCCAACAGTATCCTCCTAGACCGAATTGTGCATTTCTAGAGGTTAGTGGCTGCTTGGCCCAAAAATTTGCACAAATATGTCCCTGGGCCAATAGTCTTTCCTAGCTAGGATTGCTCATTGCGCAATCCCAGTAGCCAACTGCCCGACTGGATTGTGCATTGTGTAGTTCCATCAGTGAGTCAGTCTCTCAGTAGCCCAGACTTTTCCTTGTGCAGTCTTGGTAGTCGGTCTCCCAACCTCCGAGCCGAAATTGCACAACCTTCATGATCATTCACCCAAGTATGTTGCAAGTCAGTTCTCATGTTCATTTTGGTTTTCGACTCACAAATTTCTTTTTATGAGTGTTATCATGTTTCTAGGTATCACAAGTGTTCATATTCCTCTCAGCAGTACAGGTATAATGGTTTCCAAGAGAGCAGAGATGAAGACACTATTCAGAGAACGATTGGGGATGCAATCGATCAAGTGTCCATGGGATTACTAACCCATGAAGACATCAAGTTTCTCATGGACAAGGACATCAAGAAACAGCATCACAATGAGCAGCATCATGAACAACAGCTGAAGGTAACATACCGAATGCAGCAAATGCAACAAATGAATTGAACACATCGAATGCAAGAGGAAGGTTGTTCACAACATAGAGGCAGAGCAAAGTTGCAAGATCAAGCAGATCCACTGATAACGAAAGAAACTTTGGAGACTCGGGATATGAAGTGACGACGCAACATGAAGATTGCACGAAGGCAAAATATGGAACAAATAAGGAGTTTCATGTGTTGAAGCAATAACTCAGAAGAACATGAAGCTGCACATATGGTCCAATGAGCTGTAGTAGGAACAGGAACAGCAGTGGTCGCAACATGCACTCACGGATAAAACTGGCCAGTACAAGTTAACGATCCATCCCAACAGCTGACACAGAGCAAACATGGTGAGAAATGTTGTTGATCACATGCAATGGATCCAACAACATGCATGTCATTGAGGGCACATATGCAATCCAACCCACTCAACACACTCACCAAGGCAAAGACAAGAATCAATTCCAACTGGGGCTGAACATGCACTTTGACAAGTTGATACGCATGACGACCAACACACACTTGAACATCAGCACAGACACTATGCATCAGTTTGTTTCTAGTTCAACCGCACCCAAGAAGACCATGCACATGTTAGTAGATGAGTTGGATGAAGGGGTCGAACCATTGCACCGATTACAATGGAGACAAGAGTTCGCTGCAACAAGGTGTCACCATGAGGTGCATGCACACCATCACAGATGACCAAGCTTGACATCAGCTCACCAACTTCACCATCACAAGCATGTCAAAGAGTTGGTCTCATCATAGCGGACAAAGTGTTAGTTATGTCTTGCAAGGCTTGCTCAAGCCATGTTGTCTGACATGAGTACATGTGCATTGTAATGTTAAGTCATGTCAAATGTAAGTCGAGTGTCGACAGTTGGATGTAAAAATCGTAGAGTAGGTGAAGATTCATGAGGGTAGTTGAACTGTCACAAAGGGGAATGTCAATGGTCACCCCACCCTTTGCTATAAATAGTCCCTCATAACTCATTGTATGGGCTTTTGGTCAGCCAAGCTTCTACTAAGACTATCTTGAAGAAAGCTTGGATAGTATTGTAACGTGCCTTGGCTTCTCTACTACATGGAGCTAGTACATCTCTTTGGAGGAGCAAGCGAATGTGGCTGTAAGTTCTACTGATAGGGCTAGCAGGTTTACATGGTGCATTGTATTATTGTGACTTACACTTCTTTATATAATAAACACCAACACATTTTCATGCATATGTTGTTAGTGTAGTTGGACTACTCGAGTTTCCTTAATGCTATATGTTGTTTAACTTACGTACTTGTGTATGAACTGATTCACATGCAATTATATGAATCATGTTGTTAATGTGTTGCATATGTTGTTAATTATTTCACCGTCCATGTCGACTGCTCTGCCAGACACCAGACAAACCTTTCTCTAAACCTTGTTATATCAATCGTCAGACTGATCCATGAGTGTTTTTCAAGTTATCTTACCTTGTATGTTGGGACTGCCACATCCATGTCGACTGCTCTGCTAGAAGTTGTGCATGTCCTTTGTGTTGTGTGTTCCTAGCCGAGTTGGGACTAATCCCTTTCAACTTGGAACTCACCTTCACCTTCCTCTCCCTTTGAAGTGTTGGAACCTCTCATACTCATTCCTTGACTCACTGCATCAGTCACACCCTTGCTACTGATAGAGTTATCTTACTTTCCTTTGTGGGACATCATAGTCAAGGCATTACCTTATGACCCACTTCTTAGACTCCTACACCATATGATCTGAGGTCTAATTGGGACTTCTTACCGGGGAGATCCCCTTGACATGTTGGTGGGTCCATCACCGTCAACAGGTCACCTTACAGGGAAGGAAATCTTAGAAGCTTTGGATTTTGATTTAATAATCAAGCATGAAATCAAACACATTTTTGTTAATAAGCCTACTTTTGAAAAGTATACTGAGGTTGATGAAGTCTATAGGAAGTCGGTTAATCTTTATATACCAAGTGAAGATAGTTGGGATCACCTATGTGAAATTATTGAGTAAATTTCATCACCAACTGATAGACAACTAGGAAACACTTTTTGGGGACTAGATCACCAACATATTCCTTAAATATAGTGCCAACACTCAACAATTTTAGAATTCCTATAATTGTTTTTACTATTTTTGTATTTTGTTAAAAATTTCTCTAGAAGATCTTTCATTTTGTATAAATAACTCTTCCTTTGAGTTATTAAGGGTTGAACCCTTTGATGAGCTTTCAAAGAAGAATTCTAATCAAGCTAGAGATTTGCTTCAAATTAATGAAATGATTCTGGATTTGCCTCAAATAGTTTGTCTCCCCATCAGTTTTTCTTATGTGTTCATTTCATTATGTTTTTCTTCATGTATTTAAGTCTTTATGGAGAAATATGGGTAAGATCAAACTGAATATCAGTCCATCTTAAATCCCCTGTGAAGTTATAAACAATAATTAGAGATTAGTTTATAAAATTGTTTGTTATTATAAACTCCTCTTTATCAATAAATTGTCACACCCATCTGCATTATATTAAATACATTTTGTTGAGCAAGTAAACATTGTTTACCTGTGTTCCTTCTTATAATCAATTATATATTCTGTTTGAATATTTATTAAGTTGTATTTATTTAAGACTCTACTATTCACTCAATTAAAATCAATTGGTTATTTGAGACAAATAAACAACCCTTTCATTCTATTTGGCAAGTGTTAAAGTTTAATCACCTGTTTTCAAACTGTCCATAATATTGGTCATCCAAAAAACTTTAAAACAAACAAAACATTTTAGATGCTCTAGCATGATTAATAAACCTAGAATCATCTTAGAGGACAACATCAGATTGGAGTTGTTTCGAGGGAGTGAAAATTGAAGTATTTTTGTTGGGACAACGATTAAGACTTTTCCTTTAAGGTGAATAAAGGAATTGTAAGATAAAATATTTCACCTGGCAACTCCATAAGCCCAAGATGGCTCCTTCAAAACATACCAGATCTCATTCTGATTCTCAAATTGTTTCTCCATTATCTAATCTAGAGAGACTGGTAAGAGAATCCTCTTTTAGAAGGAGACTAAGCTTCTGCTTCTTCTTCTGTACCACTACAACCTGAAGATATTTTAGCTTCTTACCCCTTTAGGTCTGTTCAATCCCAGTTATACTTGGTTGATCTAACACCTAGGGTTTTAGAATTATTATCTAGAGGGGTTAATATTCAGTCAACTCTCTTAATCCATTATTTAGAATCATATAAAATCCCTGAAATATTTTCGGATTCACCCAAGTTAGAAGAAGAATTAGATGTACATTTAATGAAGCTAAAACCTACTGATTTTATCTCCCCAATGTTGGAAATAATACTGAGAGGTGGAGGGGGTGAATCAGTATTAGCAAGTCAATAATATTTCATTTCCATATTCTGATTCATATACGCTACTTCAGTTAATGAAACTTGCGTGTATACATAATTTCATATAAGGCAACTAGCGTATACCCTGTAAACTTATAATTTAGTCAATTATTCATAAGTTGATCTTTAATCTATGCATCATATTCATATAAAAAGTAACTAGGAGAGGTAAAAATAGAACAAATAGTCACACACATGAACACAAGATATAAGGTGGAAACCCAATGTGGGTGAAAACCACCTGCTGCAATCGTCTCTATCTTTATTTTAATAAGAAACTTCTTTTTACAATATTTTGTAATTGTGCAGTCTTATACTAGTACACAGGCTTCTATTTACAGAAGGCTACAACCTTCTCTCGTTCTCCAGCTTCTCCTGGAAGGGAGCTACAACCCCCTATCTCTTGTACTAGTTGATGTACTAGTACATAGGTGCTGACCTATAGAAGGCTACAACCTTCTCTTTTCTTCCAGGGACCATGTTTCATAAATTTTCAGACTGGATCCATAAATAACATCAATCAAACGTCAAATATATCTGCATCAACCTATCTCCTTTGCACCAACCAAAACTAAATCAAACAATCAATTCTCAAAATGTTGTAACTAGAATACAGTAACAGTAACCAGAACCCGGAACAATGCAATAGCAATTAGAAGTAGCTAAAGCATATTTTATGAGGTGTACACTACTTCAATGTGACTAAACTACGTGCATACGCATTTGTATCAAGGAAAACCTACATATAAGCACTTTTGAAATTCTGAACTAGCGTGTATACGTGCCTTTGTTATAAGGAACCTGCATACAGATCTGTAAATGATGATTTAACCTTTACAATTATTCAGATATCAGATATACCTAGATCATCATATTTACAGATTACGACATGCGCCAATTAAAAGATCAAAACCACACAAAGATACTTCTCTTCATGCCTTAAGATCTTGACCCATCAATAGAACTTATCCTTCATCAAGCACTCAGGTTCATCCTTGATTCAGATCCAACTTTGCACCATAACCCAATAACCTGTAAACTAGATCTTGCTCTTCATTAGTATGCAATTCGTAAGTACCTTTGCCTAATGATCTTCTCCTCCTTTTATAGTCCTGGGCCTTACTCAATACCATGGTCCAAAACCACTTAGAATCAATACCTTGGTCCAAATACCTAGGGTCAACACTTTGGACAAGATACCTTGGACCAATACCATGGACCAAATAATACGAACCAAAACTAAGTTTTCCAACATGTACATGCCTTTCCTTTCGTGAAAGTGCATGAGTATGCGTACACGCCTTTTATTCTACAAACCCGCGTGTACACAGAGCTTGGTCAATGGGAACCTACATATACCTTTCTTTCTTCATTCTATGAGCCAGAAATGTGATATGTCATCTGTGAGAGTTGCCATCAAGGACAACACATGTGTCATAATGCCAAATCTGTGTCATAATGCCAACAGTCTACCCCTTTGGACTTGATGGAAACCCCAAGTCACTCTCCCCCTTTGTCATCAAGGGCAAAGGGTTATGCTCCCCCTGACTACATGTTGAATTCTTTGATATGCTAAAGTGTGTTTTCCATGCTCCCCTTGACTGTAAGTGTTATGAAACCAGCTCAAGAAAAGATAGAAAAGATAGATCAACGCCTTATAATTCAGCCTCTTCGAGGGGGCAACCTCCTTTACATTACATAAATGAACAATTCTTGGATGATACAAAATGAAAGACCTCCTTTCTATATATAGGAGTCTAAGGGGTGGGTCATAATATAATCAGAGCCGACATAACAATAATAATGTAAGGGCACAATAATAACAATAATGGGCTTCTATGGGGCACAATAGTAATAATATGGGCACTACAGGGTACATCAATATAATAAGTGGGTTGTACTAATAACAATAAGGGGTTACACTAGTAGTATAGGGGCCTAACATGCCCCTCTCCTTCAAAAAGTGTTGGTCCTCAATGCTTGAGTAGTTCTTGATGCTTCTGTATAAAATTCTTGTCCTCACATGTGGAATCTTCAGCTGGTAAG
>APFE031433580.1:37820-59473 GCA_000404065.3 Pinus taeda
ATGATTTTTCCTTCCTCTTCAATTTCTGGCAATATTGTTTGAATTGGGACCTTTTGCAACTTTTGAATAAGTGGCCATACTTCTTCATCCTTCTTCCATTCATCCCTTGCTTTGTTTATCCAATTTGGTTGGATAATAGAAATAGCACAAAATAGTGCTTCCACATCCTCATCCTTGAAGAGTCTTCCCATTCGATAAGGTCGCCATTTTTTAAGTACATGTAGTATTGCCAACATTTCCTTCTCATAAATAGCTTGCTTGAGACGTAGCAGTAAAAATACCCAATCACCTACCTCAAAACATTTTTCACTACGATGTTGATCTACCTGTTGTTTCATTTGATTTTGCACTTAAGTGGCGTTATCCTTTAAAAGTTGGAGAACTTGTTGTTGATGCTCGATGTGATCTTTCACTACTTGAACCTTTTTCTTCTTGATATGTCCTTCTATCTCTAGAGTTTGAGGACTGGTAATTTCTTCCAATCCTTTACAAGATATGGTCGAATTCATTTCTTGATGTTCGATGTGATCTTTCACTTCTTGAACATTTTTCTTCTTGATATGTCCTTCTATCTTGATAGTTTGAGGAGTGGTAATTTCGACAAATGAATTACAAGATATGGTTGGATTCATTTCTTCTTTATTGATGTGATCTTTCAGTTCTTGCACCTTTTTCTTCTCAATATGTCCTTCTATCTTGAGAGTTTGAGGAGTGGTAATTCTTGCCAATGCTTTACAAGATATGGTCTGATTCATTTCTTCTTTCTCTGGTGTGGGGTCCTGGTGTATATCCTCTTATTTTGATGTTTCTTGATCATTTTCTTCCTCCTCTTCATATTCTATGTAAAATAATTTCTTCTCAGCACACTTATGACCTTTAGTGCATTTGATATCACAATTATAACAAAGCCTTTTTCTCTTTTTTCTTCCAATTGTTGTCATGTAACCCTTGTAGGTTGTGGAAGGCTAGCATAAACAACACTTCCATATTTATAGTTGTGAGGGGTATGCTTCTTGGTTTCCATAATTTTTCTTTCCACTATGTCACAAAGCGCTTTTACTCTTTCCAATTGTTGTGGTGTTTCTCTAAAGAAGGTGTTGCTCTTTGTATCCTCATAATGTGCTATCATTTCCTCCGTGAAAATTGACCACGTAACAAGTTGTTTACGAGAACAAAGCCCTTCATACCATAAAAATTGATTCGGTTCTAAATATGAAGATGCAATACATACCTTTTGTAACAGTGGTACTCCATATAGATCAAAATATTGCTCCATCTGAAGTATCCAATTTACCGGATCCTTGCCATCAAACTTCCTCATCTTGCGTTTTCTTGATTTTAGGAGCTCGATCTTGAAACGACTGTAACTCTGTACTTTTAGATCTTTAAGTTCTAAAATTGCGATTTGTAGTAGCCCTCTGTGTCCTCTTTCCAATGCCACCAGTCTGATCCAAATTGGATTCTCCAATAAAGAGTTATGCACAATCTCCCAAGATGACCTGATTATAGACCTTTCCAGAAGAGTGAACTTGTATGAAGTGCCACGTGTCACTGTTTCGATCCTTGGCTCTGAAAAATATATACAAGAAACTACAATTTGTCCTCTTTCTATACCTTCTTACGAAATTTCAATATGATTCTCAAAGAGAAAGTTAGGATGATTTTCACCAGGTCACCTGCTTGGAATGCAATTCAGGAGTCTGCAAAGAGAGAAACTTCCTTAGATCATATCTCTGTAAATTTGGCACAAAAAGTTGTGAAATTCAGACCCAAGGTTCAGCGCGATTTCTTCTCAAATGGTTTTTTTTTAGCTTCTGAAACATTGCAGAAAACAAGTTATAGCGAAAATTCCATGATGACCTGTTTGGAGCAGCGAAACCCTAGAATCCAAAGCTCTGATACCAAATGTTATGAAACCAACTCAAGAAAAGATAGAAAAGATAGATCAACAACGCCATTAAGAATTAGCCTCTTCGAGGGGGAAACCTCCTTTACATTACATAAATGAACAATTCTTGGATGATACAAATGAAAAGACCTCCTTTCTATATATAGGAGTCTAAGGGCTCATAACATAATCAGAGCCGACATAACAATAATAATGTAAGGGCACAATAATAACAATAGTGGGCTTCTATGGGGCACAATAGTAACAAAATGGGCACTACATGGGTACATCAATATAATAAGTGGGTTGCACTAATAACAATAAGGGGTTACACTAGTAGTATAGGAGTCTAACAGTAAGCAAGGTCTACAAAAAGATGTTCTACAAGAAGAACATGACTCTATACATCATAAATGACCTTCCTATCACGAAAGACTCATACATACATCCATCTCCCAACCAAGTGGGGATATACCAAGATTGACTCATCCACCCAACCAAGTGGGGATATACCAAATGTTTATACATGACAAAACAAGAACATTACATCATTCATCCCATGCATAGTGGGGAATCATAATAGGTATTTTCATGAACTTTATAATAAAATATATACATGACATAGAGACAAAATATCTAAAACAAGACTATGATAGTTATTAGCAACTATCATTAACAGCATCTATCAATCACCATCCAGATCAGCAACCATGATCTTTCTCTACACTTGTTCCACCTGAATCTTTGAATTTGTACCAAGATCTTCTAAGATAATGCCAACAATGCATTATTAGAAGTATATGCTCCCCCTGAACCTGTGCCAAATGATCACTGTCAGACGCATATCAGACTCTTTTCATCTTGATTCTAACCCACTTTTTTTCTTCAAACCAACATATACGTGACTTTATTCACAAAAACCTGTGTATGTACGTGGATATGCTTCATGAAACTCGCATACAACCACTTTTCTCTGAAACAGATAAGTTTCAACAGCAAGATGATGCATCAACTACTCCCAGCTTCTGTCTGAGATATTCAAATGTCACTCTGGGCAGTGGTTTGATGAATATATCAACAACCTGTTCCTTCGAGGGAACATACTCCAATTTGACCTTTTGTTCAAGCACTTGTTCATGGAGAAAATTATATTTGATAGGTATGTGCTTGGTCTTGGAATGCATGGCTGGATTCTTTGAAATACTTTTGCACTTATGTTATCACATAGAATGGAGATGGGTGGAGTACAGGTGATCTGAATGTCTTACAATGTTTGCATCATCCAAAGGAGTTGTGTGCAGCAAGATGAAACAGTCACATATTCTGCTTCAACTATAGATAATGCAATTGAACTTTGTTTCTTACTGAACCAAGATACTAATCTAGAGCCCATATAAAATGCACCACCACTAGTGCTTTTTATATCATCCACACTTCCTGCTTGATCTGCATCTGTATATGCATGAAGTGTAAGATGTGTATCTCTAGGATACCATAAACCAAAATTCTGAGTTCCTTGAAGATATTTGAAAATCCTTTTGACTGCCTGAAGGTGTGATTCCATTGGATTTTCTTGGAATCTTCCAACTATTCCCACTGCATGCAAGATGTTTGGTCGAGTACCTGTTAGATAGAGCAAACTGACAATCGTGGATCTGTAGGTTGGTTGATGCACGGTTGTTGATTCATCATTTGAGTTGAGACTACATCTTGTTACCATAGGGGTACATACTGGTTTAGAATCTTCCATGCCATATTTTTTCAAGATCTGCTTGAGATACCTAGTTTGTGATAGAAAGATACCATCTTTGTTTTGTTGAACTTGTAAACCAAGAAAATATGTGAGCTGATCCTTTAGAAAAACCTTGTTGATGGAGGTATTTGTCAAGACGGAATACTAGGCCATTAGAGCTTGTTTTAGACCATAGAGAGCCTTTCTAAGTTTGCATACAAGTTTTGGATCATTTTCAAGGATTAATCCATCTGGTTGCTCAATACATACTTCTTCTTCTAAGTCTCCATTAAGAAAAGCAGATTTTACATCCATTTGGTATACTTTGAAGTTCTGAAAGCTAGAAAGAGCAAGGAACATTCTTATGGCTTCAAGTCTAGCAACAGGTGCAAAAGTTTCTTCAAAATATATACCTTCTTGTTGAACATATCCTTTACGAACAAGTCTAGCCTCATTTCTAATAACTTCTCCATTTTCATTCAGCTTGTTTTTGAATATCCATTTGGTTCCTATGATATTATTATCATGAGGTCTAGGAACTAATTCCAAAGTATTATTCTTTTCAATTTGCTCAAGCTCTTCATTCATGGCCTTGACCTAACATTCATCTTTGCATGCTTCATGTACATTTTGAGGTTCGATGGTGGAAAGTAATGCTAGATAGCTTGAAGCTTTTGTAATAGTTCTTCTTGTATACACACCTACCTCTTTTTGTCCCAAAATTTGAGTCTCTGGATGAATTTTACACACACACCTAGATGGAGTATTTTCTTCTACTATTATATGTTCTTCTAGTGCTTCATTTGTTTCTTCTTCAGAATTAGTTTGATTTGATGTGGAAGGATAATCCTCATCTTCTTAATAATCTTCGGTTTTTACCTGCTTTGGATTTTTGCCTGCTTCATCAACCACAACATCAATACTTTCAAAAAAAATTCCAAGTCTTTTATTATAACACTTATATCCTTTACTTCAGGAAGAGTAACTAAGGAGAATGCCTTCATTTGCTCTAGGTTCAAACTTACCAAGGTTTTCATCAGTCCTTTTGATGTAAAATTTGCTTCCAAAAACTTTGAAGTATTTTACAGTAAGAGTCTTACCATACCAAAGTTATTGGTGGAGTTTGAGTGTTGTTTACCTAAACGTTTGTTGTGTTGAGAATAGTGATGGCAGAAAATGCAGCTTCACCCCAGAAGTTTGCAGGAGCTCCAGACTCATCTAGCATGTCACGAGCCATTTCTTGAACAGTTATGTTCATTCTTTCTACCACTCCATTTTGCTGAGGAGTCCTTGCGGTAGAGAATTCCCTTTTTATTCCATGTTCTTCACAAAAGTCAAAGAATTCATCTGAGGTAAATTCCCCTCCTCGATTAGACTTGAGCCATTTGATTTTGCGATCTGGTTCATTTTCAATGATGCTTTGAAGGCTTTGAACTTTTCAAATGCTTCATATTTATGCTTTAGAAGTCCTATCCAACACATTCTAGGAAAGTTGTTAATGAACAATATAAAGTATTCTTCTCTACGAGGTTACTTTTTCCTTGATGGACCACATAAATCAGTATGAACAAGTTCAAGAGGCTTAATAGATGATCCTTCCTTCTCAGGGAAATGAGCTCTGGTTTGCTTACCAAATTGACATGATTTGCATATTGCATTTTCTGGAACGTTGACATCTAGAAGATCACGAACAACCTTGTATATGCATGCTTTTCTTATTTGAGAGAAGCTTAGATGCCCTAATCTTCTGTGCCATAGCCAATGTTCATCATTTTTGCTTAGGTAGCACTGTTGTTGTCCTCCCGTGAGTATGTATAGGTTGTTTGGATTTCTTATACCTTTTATCACTATTTCTCCTGTATCAAGCTCACGAACAACACATCCATTTGATCGAAATACTACCTCATTTCCTTGATCACACATTTGACTGACACTCAATAGATTATGCTTTAGACCATCAACATACATAACATTCCCAGCTTTAACCTTTTCTTTTAAGATAACAGAGCCTTTACCTTTTATGATTGTAGGAGTGTCATTTCCAAATGAGACCTTATTTTCCTTTTCTAAAGCATTATATGATTGAAGTTTTTTTTTATCACCTGTCATGTGTTTTAAGCATCCATTGTCGATGTACCACTGATTTCCTTATCCTTCTGCATACATGACTATACCACATCTTTCTATTTGTGGTTCCTTCTTTCTCCATGTTTTGGAACCTAATTAAGTTTGCTCCTTCTGGGATGTTTGCCGAAATTACTCCTACATTCAGAATCTTCATGACCAAAGTTGTTACAGATAGAGCATTCTATTTCATTTTCAAGAGAAGAAAAGTTATTGTAGGTCCTTTTCATGATCCCAGTCACATTCCTTTGATTTTGTACTTCTCTAGTCATGATGGTCTTGTAAGAAACACATTGAGCAGCTTTGTGTCCAAAGTTATGACATGAAAAACATTGGCCATTAAAGAAATTTTTGCGATTATCGAACCTACTGACCTGGTGATTGTATTTTCCATTGTCATTCATTCTTGAAGCAAATTGAGTATTATTTACCAGAGGTTGGTTGTAGCTTTTGTTCATCCTTGAAGCATATTGAACCCAATTTACCTGGTGATCTACTTTGTGCCTTTGCTGACGATTATCAAACTATTCACTTCTCCTTGCTGCATCAAGATAACTTTTCGAGGTTGATGGCTTCTGTGCTTGAGATGCTTCTTCAGTATATCTAAGACCTATTTGTATCATAGGAGAACTTTGTACTTTGATAATTTCATCTAAAGTTTCTAATCCTTTAGAAAATCTAAGATTGAGAGCTTTTGTTTTCTCAATATCTTTTCTTAGACCCACAATTTCACATTCTAATTTTTCATTGTGTTTTTCCCTTTTAGCAAGTTGGAATGTTAGAGTATCTATAATCATATTATTTTCCTCTAAACAAATTTTAAGTTTAGAAATTTCTTCATCAAGACCATCTTCATCTAAAGCATCCAAGAAATCATCATCTTCAAAAGCCATCAAAAGTCTATAGTCATTACCATGTTCATCTTCATCACTATTTGATAAACCATCGCTATCTTCATGCATATAATAGCTCTTCTTACTTACATTTTGTTTTCTATTCCATTTTGTTGATTCCTTACCTTTATCAAGCTTATCTTTATGAGGAAATGTGGCTGCATAATGACAGACTCTTCCACAAGCAAAGCATTTGAAAGGTAGCTTACCTCTGAATCTTCCAAAACCCCATTGAAGGTTCTTGACAAAGTTTGCTTCTTCCTCTCCTTTTGAAATATGTCCTTATCCATTGATTTCTTCTCTTCCTGAAGCTTTTAATGTAACTTCTCTCATATCTGATGGACCCCCTTTTCTAATTTCGAAAGAAGTTAAGATTCCATGCAGCTGTGTCATAGTAATACTCTGAAGATTCTGCTTTTCCTCTATGGCAGAAAGTTTTGATTCAAACTTAGAAGACAACGATCTTAAAACCTTTTCAACCACAGTAACTTCTTTTATCTCTTCACCCAAGTTTTTCATGCAATTAACAATCTCATCTATACGTAAGAAGTAATTAGTTATACTTTCATCATTGTGCATTTTGAGAGTTTCATATTGAATTTTGAGAGATTTTAGTTTTGCACATTTTACCTGATTGTCTCCTTCATAGCTTAGAACGATCTTGTCCCATATTTCTTTGGCAGCTTTGAGCTGCATAACCTTGACAAATTCTAATTCTGACAGAATCCCAATAATGTATTGACAGCCTTGGCAGTTGTTTCATACTGCTTTTTACCTACCGTATCTATAGGAATTGCTTATGGAAATGTGTATCCTCCTTCCACGATTTCCAAACATTTGTTCCAAGATATTGAAGATAGGTTGTGGTTCTTACCTTCCAATAGACGAAGTTTCTCCCATCAAAGATTGGTGGTCTAATGGATCCCTCTCTTTCGTAGGTACTCATGATGATAGATCTTCATTCAAGCAATCAAGCTTCTTCTGAAGGACTTGCTCTGATTGCAATTGTTGGAAATAATATTGAGAGGGGGGGTGAGTTAGTATTAACAAATCAATAATATTTCATTTCCATATTTTGATTCATATATGCTACTTCAGTTAATGAAACTTGCATGTATACGCAACTATATATAAGGCAACTAGCGTATACCCTATAAACTTATAATTTAGTTAATTCTTCATAAGTTGACCTTTAATCTGTGCATCAGAACCATATAAACAGTAACTAGGAGTAGTAAAAATAGAATAGACAGTCACACATATGAACACAAGATATAAGGTGGAAACCCAATGTGGGTGAAAACCACCTGCTGCAATCGTCTCTAACCTTTTTTTAGTAAGAAACTTCTTTTTACAATATTTTGTACTGGTGCAGTCTTATACTAGTACACAAACTTCTACCTGCAAAAGGCTACAACCTTCTCTCATTCTCTAGCTTCTCCTAGAAGGGAGCTACAACCCCCTAGCTCTTGTACTAGCTGATGTACAAGTACATAGGTGCTAACCTACAAAAGGATACAACCTTCTCCTTTCTTCCAGGTACCACGTTTCATAAATTCTTAGACTGGATCCATCAATAACATCAATCAAATGTTAAATATATTTGCATCAACCTATCTCCTTTGCACCAACCAAAACTGAATCAAACAATCACTTCTCAGAATGTTGTAACAAGAATACAGTAACAGTAACCAGAACCCAAGCTAGAACCCAGAACACTGCAACAATAATCAGAAGTAGCTAAAGCATATTTTATGAGGTGTACTCTACTTCAATGTGACTAACATGTGTGCATACGCATTTGCATCAAGGAAAACCTGCGTATACACACTTTTGAAATGCCGAACCGGCATGTATACCTGCCTTTGCTATAAGGAACCTACGTACAGATATGTAAATGATGATTTAACCTTTACAATTATTCAAACATTAGATATACCCAGATCATCATATTTACAAATTACGACATGCGCTAATTAAAAGATCAAAACCACACAAAGGTACTTCTCTTCAAGCCTTAAGATCTTGACCCATCAATAAAACTTATCCTTCATCAAGCGCTCAGGTTCATCCTTGATTCAAATCCAATTGTGCACCATAACCCATTAACCTGTAATCTAGATCTTGCTCTTCATTAGATATGCAATTCATAAGTACCTTTCCTAATGATCTTCTCCTCCTTTTATGGTCCTAGGCCTTACTCAATACCATGGTCCAAAACCACTTAGAATTAATACCTTGGTCCAAATACCTAGGGTCAACACTTCGGACAAGATACCATGGACCAATACCATGGGTCACAATACCATGGACCAAAATCAAGTTTTCCAACATGTACGTGCCTTTCTTTCCGTGAAAGTGTGTGTCTACGCATACGCACCTTTTAGTCTGCGAACCCACGTGTACACGCGGCTTGGTCAATGGGAACATGTGTATACCTTTCTTTCTTCATTCTGTGAGCCTGAACTGTGATCTGTCATCTGTGAGAGTTTCCATCAAGGACAACACCTGTGTCATAGCGCCAAATCTGTGTCATAATGCCAACACCCCTCTCATTATACATTGCAATCTACTTCTGCCCAACCTAAGGAAACTTTTTATGTATATTAAAACCCTTTGTTTCAAAATAAAGAGGAAGTTGAAACATAGGTTTAGAAGCTAGTTATCAAAACACCTTTTAAAACTTTTAGGGATATTCCACTTTCCCATCCTCCTCCTCCTACCATTACACCTCCATCTTCACCTACAACTTCACCATCTTCCTCCTCATACTCTACTAAATCATCTTTTACTTCTTCTACTGATTCATCTTCATCTTCATCTTCAAATATGGTTGCCTTTCAACCTATTATTCAAGCTAGATATGTTGCCTTACATCTTCCTAACCAGCCCAATAATTTTCATGATGGGTATTTAAAAAACCTACCAAGGTTTAATGGAGAAACCGGTTTGTTTGATGAAGATCATTTAGATGCCTTTTTGGATTTTGCTGATAATATGAACATTGAACATGAAGATGCATATATGAGATTATGTTTTCAATCACTAGAGGGGAACATTAGGATTTGGTTTAGACAACTCAGAGTTGATTCAATTAATTCTTGGAATGAACTACCATATTTAAGAATCAATGGGGTGTTAAGAAGGATCCAGTTTATTATCTCACATAATTTGAAGAACTGAAAAGAAACCATGGTGAACCAGTGGTAGATTTCATAAAAAGATTCAATAAACTTTATCATAAGATGCCACCTGACTGTAAACCTCCAGTAGCAACAAAAAAAGTTCAATTTTCTAAAGCATTTGATGATGATTTTGCATTCATTCTTAGGGAAAGGGCATCACATACCCTACAAGACATGCAAACAAATGTTGTAGAAGTTGAGGCTAATAGGTTAGCATCATCTATGCTTAAAGCCAAGGTTGAAAAAGCTGAAAGGAGAATGAAAGTTAATGAAGAAGGATCTTCCTCAAAAACTAAAAATGAAGATCAAAAGATAGATGAGATCACATAATTACTTAGAAACATTTAAAATAGAATTTCAAAAATATAAACTCAACCTGGAACCATTCAACAAACTGTTGCTAGACCTCAAACTCAATTTAGAAGAGCCCCCCAAACACAAATTTTGCAAACACCAAATACTGATCAACATATCCAACCCCGATTGATGATTTATGACCAACAACAGGAAGACATTGTTCCTTTGATTTCTATAGATATAAATAATCTAGATCATTGATGTTTACAAATAAACTCAACCTAGAACCATTCAACAAACTGTTGCTAGACCTCAAACTCAATTTAGAAGAGCCCCCCAAACACAAATTTTGCAAACACCAAATACTGATCAACATATCCAACCCCGATTGATGATTGATGACCAACAACAGGAAGACATTGTTCCTTTGATTTCTAAAGATATAAATAATCTAGATCATTGATGTTTACAAAATCTTATTGTTTCTCTCCCTTTAAATCAGTCTTCTCAAGATCAAGAAGACTCTCAAATTTCAAAATATAAGCCCTTTTATAAGTTTTTAATTGAAGAATTGAATAGGAGATGATCTAAGACCTAGGTTAGGTCCTGGTAGACCTCAAAAAATCCTCACTGTAAATGAACCTCAAATCAAATCCACTGAAACTAAAACAACAACAATTCAACCATTGAATCAAACCACTGAAACAAGTCTAATTGATAAAAATTTCTTTAACCACTTTCACTGTTGAAAGGGAATTGGAAAGAGTTAAAATACCCATTCTTTTATCTGAACTTTCAAATAATCCAGGGTATAAAAACCAATTTTCTAAATGGATCCAGTCATCTAGTGTTGATGCTGAAGGGGATGTAATAAGCCTACAAGATGAAAAACCTTTTGTATTCTTTGGTCTCAGCTCAGATATGATTGATGAAAATGTACCACATTTTTATGTGACTCTAAAAATTCATGATGTTTTGTTATATAATTGCATGTTAGATGTTGGGGCTTCCTATAATCTGATGCCAAAGGTAATCATGGACCAACTACAATTAGAGGTCACTATAACTTATCATGATATTTACACTTTTAACTCCAAGAAGGTACCTTGTCTTGGACTTATAAAAGATCTAGTGGTTACTTTAGGTCAGATCCCTGTTATGGGTGTGGCTTTAGACATTATAGTCACTGATATAATTCCCAAATTTGGCGTGTTATTAGCAAGATCTTGTTGTGCCAAATTAGGATGAAGCCTTCAAATGGAGATGTCTTATGCTAGCATTCCTATATATTGGGGTGAGCATCTCAGATTATATAGAGAAGTAAGATTTATGAATACTGTTTGTAAATCTGATCAAGCTAGGAATCATCCAATCTATGCAGTAGATCAAGACTTTGGATGTCCTGAATTATCATCAAATAATTCACAAAACACTCAGCTTACTATTAAAAACATTGTTGACAAGCCTAAAACCATCAACACTGATATTTGGAAATTGTACTTTGATGGTTCTTGCTCAAAGAAAAGAGTAGGAGATGGAATTGTATTAATTTCACCAGAAAAATAAAATATTACCCAAGCTTATAAGCTTGAATTCGATGTAACTAATAATGTAGTAGAGTATGAATTTTTCTTTCTAGGATTGGAATAGCAAGAAGTCTTAAAGTGCATAATCTAAGTGTATTCAATGATTTAGAACTTATTGTCAAACAAGTAAGGAATCTTTGCCAAACTAAGCACCCTAGAATTAGATCTTATAGGAATGAGATTTAGGATTCAATAGATAATTTCTTTTCAGCATTCAACATCATTGTTATTCCCAGAGATAAAAACATTCATGCAAATTCACTCGCTGTTTGTGCTAGTTCTTTTAAAATTCTTGATCAATTGCTTGTCCAATATCAAATTCAAGTTAAGTATAGACCATCTATTCTTGAAAATCCTAAACATTGGTAAATATTTGATGATGATGAGAAATTGAAATCCTTTTTGCAAGTAGTTGATGAATTTTAAACCCTGCAAATTGAGGAAGAACAACTTGATAACCATGAAGCTTACAAGGAAAATGAAACACCACAATTTGACTATTTTTTTATTTTTTTTATCATAGCATTATTCAATTATCTAACAATTTTATTCCTAAAGGGTTAGTCCCTTTCGAAAAAGCTCTTTGATCATAATGATGTTCCCAAAAGTCCATTATTAAATTCACTTGAGGAAAATATTGAAATTGTACATTGGAAGTTTTGAAGAAATCAGAAATATTAAAATTTTTGCATCCTTGTCAATGGAAGCCAAAGACAAATATTTAGCCCTCCTTAAAGCCTATAAAGATGTTTTTGTCTGGTCTTATAATGAACTAAATACATATGATACATCTCTCATTGAACAGAAAATCCCATTAAAACAATAGGCTAAACCCTTTAAGCAAAAATTAAGGAGAATTAATCATGTCCTCCTTCTTGTTATTGAAAAAGAACTCAAAAAGCTACTTGATGCTAAAATTATAGTTCCATTGAGATATGCTGATTGGGTAGCAAATTTAGTTCTAGTAAGAAATAAGAATGGTGAAATTAGAGTATGTGTGGATTTTAGGAATTTGAATAAATCATCTCTGAAAGATAATTATCCATTACTCAATATGGATCAATTACTTCAGAAATTTTCAAGAGCTAATAGAATTTCTATGTTAGATTGTTTTTCTGGAGACAATCAGATTATGGTTAGTCCAGAGGATAGAGAAAAGATAGCATTCACAACTCCTTGGGGTACATTCATGTATGACTGGATGCCTTTTGGGTTAATGCTGGAGCTACTTTTTGAAGAGCCATGGATTTAGAATTTGTGGGTTAGACAAACAAATTTGTTGTTATTTATCTTGATGATTTGATTGTTTTTTCCAATTTTGACCAAAAACATTTAAAGAATTTGAGAAAGGTTTTTGACAAGTGTAGAAAGTTTGGGATTTCTCTTGATCCCAAAGTTTCTTTGTTTGCACTCAAGGAAGGAAAATTGCTTGGCCATATTATTTCTAAGGAAGGAGTAGTCATTGATCCTAAAAAAGTTTCAACTATAGAAGCACTTTCATTACCAAGGAATAAGAAGGAAATTCAGGCTTTCCTTGGGAAAATAATTTTTTTAAGAAGGTTCATTCCTAATTATGCTAAAATAGTTAAGGATATCACTGATATGCTGAGAAAGAATTGTAAAGTTAAATGGACCATTCCTGCAAGGCATGCATTTGATTAGATTAAAAAATCTATTGCAAAAGCTCCTATTTTAGCCAGCCCAGATTATTCTGAACCATTTAGTATCTTTTATTTTTCCTCTAAAATTATCTTAGTTGTTGTTCTTTTGCAAAAGAATAAAGATGGGGATGACCAACCTATTGCCTTTTTTTAGTAAAGTCATGAGAGATGTTGAGCTAAAATAGGACATTATTGAAAAACAAGCCTATTCTTTAGTTCAAGCCCTGAAATCTTTTAGAGTTTATCTCCTTCACTCTTCTATTATTGCCTATGTACCTAATAGTGTTGTTAAAACTGTGTTAACTCACCCTGATACTAATGGAAGGAGAGGAAGATAGATAACTAAGATTTTAGAGTATGATCTTATTATCAAAACTACAAACTTGGTAAAAGTTCAAGGCTTGGATAAGCTTCTTGCTAAGTCAAATTATAAGATCTTGGGAATAAATTTTGTTTTTGAAATTGTAATTGAGAATAATCCACAAGAACCTTCTGAGATCCCAACACAGAATAATCCACAATAACCTTCTGAGATCCCAACACAAAATAATCCACAAGAACCTTCTTCATTAGACCAGTCAATTCTGATTCATATTGATGAGAAAGCTTTATTATTAGATTGGCACATTGATATTGTGAATTTTCTTCGAGATTTTGAGTGTCCATCTGAATTTACAAAGAATCAATGTAAAACACTGAAGTTGAAGACCATAAAATATTGTATTGTTAATGAAAATGTGTATTGGAAGTATCCTCTTAATATCCTTTTACTTTTCTTAATAGAAAATGAGACAGAAGGGATCATTGATCAATTTCATGCAGGTATTTGTGGAGGCCACTGTGCTTGGAGGGCTATAGCACACAAGATTTTAAGAGCAGGATTTTATTGGCCTATTTTGTTTGCACAAGTGGGAGCAAAGTTTAGAAGTTGTACTCAATGTAAAATGTTTGTTGGAAAGCAAAGATTAACAACACTTCCATTAGTTCTTGTACCAGTCCAAACACCTTTCCTTAAATGGGGACTAGATTTCATTGGTGAAATTCATCCTCCATCAAGTAGTTAGCATAGATGGATATTTACTACCACATATTACTTTACCAAATGGGTAGAGGCCATTCCAATTAGAAATGCAACTGATACTATAGTTATCAAATTTATTGAAGAATAAATATTGTCTAGATTTGGATGCCCCTGTAAAATAGTGGCATACAATTCAGAAACATTCAACAACGTTAAGATGATTTAATTTTGTCAGAAATATCAAATTTTGTTGCACCATTCTACTCTATACTATCCACAAGGAAATGGACTAGCAGAGTCCTCAAACAAGAGTTTGGTTAAAGTCACAAATAAAAAGTTGGAGGATCATAAAAGGACTTGGGATAGTCATCTCATTTATGCACTTTGGGCCAACAAGATTTCACCAAAGAGATCGACAGATAAATCTCTTTTTCAACTAGTTTATGGTAAAGAAGCTATATTTCCCACACATTTATATTTTCCTGTCATGAAGTTTTTAAAAGAAAATGAAGAGCCTGATTATTTCTCTAGAAGGATAAATTAGATTATAGAACTTAATGAAGATAGAGATGAATTTCATTACAAGCTTCGCAAATATCAGAACAAAATGAAAATTTTGTTTGATAGAAAACCTAGGGAAAGAGATTCTAGGGAAGGTGATTTGGTATTAAGATTGGATGCTAGAAGATAAGACAAAGAAAAACATGGAAAGTTTGATAACCTCTAGTTTGGACCTTTTAACATTCCTGAGGTTAAGGGTAATAATACTTTCATCCTGTAGAATTTGGAAGGACAATATTCCTCATTGCCTGTCAATGGGAAATACTTGAAGAACTATATTCAGTATTGAGAGGTTCCCTATTCATTCATCATTGTACATCACCAGATATTTTATTTTACATGCATTGTTTATTTGTTTCAATAGAGACCCCATTATCTCGAGGAGAAGGCACATGGATCTGCAAGTTCTATGCAACCTGCAGGAGGAACTAGTGCCCAGTTGGAGCCAATGTTGTAACATCCTTTATTTTTTATTAAGTTAGTTTTATTTATAAAAGAAGATATGAAACAATAAATAATAAAAAATGAAATAAAAAAAAGAGATGAAACGAAACCCCATAAATTAAGGTTTTGTGTACAGCTTATTTAAATCCCACAACCTTTTGTTTGATTTGAATCATATTGTTTAATCATGATCAAAGCATTTAAATTTATGCTTTAGATTATTAAATAAGCTAACCAAATTGTTTAATCTTGGTAGAACATTATTAGACAGGATAGAATAGAATAAATTGTGGCCTAACATTCTCAAAATTTGGCCAAGATATATATTAGTTTAAGGATTGGATTGATTAGTAGATAATTACCTCTTAAGGGTGATTAATTTTTGTATTAATTTAAAATTTTATTATATCTTAAGCCAAAGTCATAAATGACAAATCAATTTTTTTGTGCAGCGCTACGCAGCTGACACTTATGTACGGTGATCCGCTTCCCCACCCAGATCAACGGCGAGGAATCCATTTCGTACCCCCTTCCACAGTTGTGGGATAACGGGGGGGTAGTATGAAAAGATTTTTTCCTTCACACAGAACCCTCGAAACGTGTCATTCCCTCCTCACTTTGCATTCTCCCCCCCCCCCATTCATTACCACTTACCACTACCCCCCTGAAATTGTTTATCCTCTTCACACATATGTCATCCTGCCAATAGTCATCCCGTTTCATGCGCCTTCCATTCCCCAACAATTTAATTCCATGTGTCCATATCCCTTGCGTACTATCCGTTTCTTCAGCCATTACTATTCTTCCTGTGGCCATAAATGTGAATTCGTCCATTCAGTAACAATTTTTCCTCTAAATGAAAATCTTTCCATTCAATAACGGTTTCCATTAACGGCAATATATTCTTTGTTATAAATAAGCCCTTCGTCCTCGATACACGATTTTCCCTAGCTTGTATTTTATTAAGATTCACTGATTTCATAAGTTTGATTGTTTCTTGTTTCTACTCTGTGGCATAGATGAAATTACCATCAGAATGAAACCTTCTTTCTGTTAGGTATTTTCATCCCTAACCGTCTATTATTTCTTCCTCTTATTCTGCAAATAATGGCTCCTAAAAGAGAATACCAGCCCTCTGCCAGTCAAACTTCATCATAGTAAAATCCCAAAGTCTCTGATACCCTAGACCTTGATCACATTCCCTTAGCCAACCAATTATTCAAAATTACAGACATAGAGTGTGAATTTGACATCTTCGAATTACACCATTGGTTAAAGCAATCTTACCAAGACCCTGAAGATGAAATCAACTTATGGGAATATTTATTGCCCATGTACATGTTTCCTCAGACCCATGTTTTTCCTGATTTAGTCACGTGGTGTCAAGTTAAGTACAATATCCTACGAAGAACTATGGTAGCTCATAATGGAGACATTCTGATATTGATCACCCCTGAAACTATCAATAAGATGCTTATTATCCTTGAAAATAATTCCCTTAGCATTTTCTCCAATGTTGTCTTAATGAATCTATACCATAAGCTCACTTTCCTGCAAAGAGCTCAAATTTTTGAGATCTTTCTTCTAGAAGATGTTGAACTTCCTAAAAAGAACCCTCCTTATCTAACATCCATGTTCCCTGAGAGAGCTAAACACATCATTTCCTTAATTTCTTGCTTGTTAGGTTACCAAAAAGATCAATGGGTAGATGAATCTATCCTAGGTTATCTATCCATCTTCTCCAAAGAAAAAAACCTACTTTCATGTATAATTATAGTCAATTTGTAGCTAAAAGTATACATGAATAATTGATGAAAATTACTACTAAAGGAGTATTCAAATATTCCTCTGTACTAGTCCATATGATTCTTTTTCAGCAGGGAGATAGGTTTCCTATAATTTTACACAAGCAGGATGATCAACAAGTGATTCAAGCAGTCACACAATGGACTTCATTGATTAGGAAGAACTCAACTGAGTTCAAGTTTTCATACTTCATTGATTGTTTTATTCATCCAGTTGCACAGATTCTCAACAGCCAGAGTGAGCCTAGGATCACTCCAGAAATCAAAAGGATCATGCACCTAAGTGACCAATCCAAGGCAGGAGATTGGCATCTTTACCATTATTATACTGAGATTAGGGCGTATGGCTATGAACTAGCTCCATACAAATTTCCCAAATATGTTCCAATGAGAATTTTCTCTCTGCAATATATTAGGCAAATGATCAATATGGATGAACTTCATTTCATTTTAAGAAAGAGGAAATCTCAGTTCAAAATCAGGCCACAACTAGGATCATCTATTTACAATATCATATCAATAGGGATTGAAGAAGATTCAATCCTCAAACAAATAGGTTTCCAACCAAGTTTCACCTGGTCTTATGACCCATTTAGTATAATCTCCAACTTAAGGGTGGAACGCAAAACCACACCTTACAATCATACTCCAAGACCATAGATTGAGAAGTATAAAAATCAAGAATAGTGGGAGGAGAATACACTTCAGGAAGCAGAAGAACAAACTTTACCTCCTTCTACCCTTGAGATTCTCACTTCTCAAAGCAGGCAGGACAAGAGACGAAGAGAAGAATATTCATCATAAAAAAAAGGTGAAAAAGAATTCATTATCTATTAGAATAAATCAAAGACTGAATCCAAAATCACTACTACTCAAGGTCAGAAAGAGACTATAATCATCAATTTGGATGATTCACGGGTTTCTACAAGGACAAAAGAAACTGTAATCATTACTCCATCTTCCTCTTCAGTTTCACAAAATTTGTTGGATATCACCTAGTCTGCAGGAGTAAGTGAGCAAGAGGAGCGAAACATCTTCACTAATTTCCTTGAAATTAAACAGAAGAATGAATCTTTGAAGGCAAACATCTATGCTCAGTTTTGGAAACAGACATCAACTTCACAACACAGGTTATTGACAACTTTTGACATTGAAAAAGGAAAAATGCAAATGGAATTCCTACAAGCCCAAGTGCATTTTCCAAAGGCTTATTCATATTATAAGAAGACTGTATTTTCCTTTGATGCCAAACAGATATATTCAATTGACTAGATGGACATGAATAGGGAGTCTGGTGAGATGCTTTTCTCAACCATGACTAACACTACTATGGAATTATCAAAACTAAGGACAACTCTTTCAAATGTGTAGCCACAATTAAATATAGAAAAGATATCCTCTTTGGAAAATGATAACAAGGTAAAATCATTAGAATACTTAGTGATCAAAGTTTGGTATGACCCTACTGATGTTAAAGTTGCAGAGGACATTATTAACAAGAAGAATGCATACATTGCAGCATTAAGGAAGAAACTTAAACTACCTTCGACAAAGGATCCTCAAACCAAGGAGATAGTAGAAAGTGAGCAGCACAAAGAAGAAATGCTCAAGTTGATCATTGAGCAAAATGTATAGATAAAGACAATGGAAGAGAAAATTGAGAAATTGGTTAAAGAAAAAGAGGAGTTTTCTTATGTAGCCATAGCTCCAATTACAACTATACCTATTACACTGTCAAGGATAACAGGGGAATCGACATTAGCATCAGCAGAGTCTACATCAATAATAAGAGATTTAAACAAATTCATACAGGAGTTGTCTCTCCAGAGACAAGAGAATGAAAAGCTTCACAAGAAATTTAAGGATATGGAGACTCGAAAGATTAAAAATTACACTCTTTATGTTGAAGATATGCAGAAGACCCATAGATTGACCAAATGGATAGAAGAGTTGGAAAATGATTCATTAATGGCTCAAACCTTGGCCCAAGCCAAGGAAAACATATAGGCAGACATCATTCAGGCTATAATTGAAATTTAGCCCTCCATACAAATTATTTTTGAACAGGAAGAACTCATAAATAGGTGCCAGAAAACTATTGAAGAAGTTAGAGAACTTCGTAAGGATAAACCAAGTGAAGCAACATACATGATTAAAGTTCTCATGACTCAATTGGAGACCAAGTGCCAAGCCTTGAATATTGTTGTCCAAAGGTTTCATTTCAAGTTTAAATTACTCAACCAGAGAGGATTGCCAGGATTAGTGGCACCAAATGACAGGTTGATCAATTTGGAGGAATATTGTCAAAAGCTTTATGCAATTGCAACTGATAAAGCTAGATTTGCAGGTATAAAGGGTCACTTTACAGGAAGGAAACCTTAGAAGCTTTGGATTTTGATTTAATAATCAAGCATGAAATCAAACACATTTTTATTAATAAGCCTACTTTGAAAAGTATACCGAGGTTGATGAAGTCTACATGAAGTTGGTTAATCTTTTTATACCAAGTGAAGATAGATGGGATCACCTATGTGAAATTATCGAGTAACTTTCATCACCAACTGACAGACAGCTAGACAACACTTTTTGGGGACCAAATCACCAACATATTCCTTAAAGATAGTGCCAACACTCAACATTTTTAGAATTCCTATAATTTTTGTACTATTTTTGTATTTTGTTAAAAATGTCTCTAGAAGATCTTTCATTTTGTATAAAATAACTCTTCCTTTGAGTTATTAAGGGTTGAACCCTTGGATGAGCTTTCAAAGCAAAATTGTAATCAAGTTATAGATTTGCTTCAAATTAATGAAAGGATTCTATATTTGCCTCAAATAGTTTGTATCCTTGTGAGTTTTTCTTATGTGTTCATTTCATTATGTTTTTCTTCATGTATTTAAGTCTTTATGGAGAAATTTGGGCAAGATCAAACTGAATATCAGTCCATCTTAAATCCCCTATGAAGTTTTAAACAATAATTAGAGATTAGTTTATAAAATGGTTTGTTATTATAAACTCCTCTTTATCAATAAGTTGTCACACCCATCTACATTATATTAAATACATTTTGTTGAGGAGGTAAACATTGTTTACTTGCATTCCTTCTTATAAGCAATTAAATATTCTATTTGAATATTTAGTAAGTTGTAATTATTTAAGAACCTTCTATTCACTCAAGTAAAATCAATTAACTATTTTAAACAAATAAATGACCCTTTCATTCTATTTGGCAAGTGTTAAATTTTAAGCACCTGTTTTCAAACTGTTTGTAACATTAGTCATCCAAAATAATTTAAAACAACCAACAAAATTTAGATGCTCTGGCATGATTAATTAACCTAGAATCATCTCAGAGGACAATAGGCACTTTATTATCAACTTTTCTTCATAACATGGTTATATTTTATCCTCATTTAATATTTTTCCTTACTCCTCTTTACAACAAGTTATTTTCTCTCTCAAGAAGTTGATCAAACTCTTAGTCAGAAAACAAAAGCATAATGTATTTCTATTAGGATATTCCGACACATAGGAAATATTTAAGTATAACTTGGTCTAGTATAGAGTTAGGTAAAGTGTGTTTCTTTACTATGTACTTTTGTAACTTACAATCCGACGGTCACGATATGTAGTGATCCGACGGTTCATTCTCGCCTCGGTATTACCGACACTTGATCCATGGCTTAACACCCAACTGGTCCATGATCTCTATTTAAATAGCATGGAGTGTCATTTGAAGGTTAATTGTTTATGAGAGAAGCTTATGTAAATTTTCATTCTTTTATTAATAAATTGCCTGAAGTGGCCACGTTGGCTCAGACCATGGACTGTTTCCCTCTTTGAGGGTTTTAACCACGTCAAAAATACTGGTGTATTGATCTGTGATCTATTTGTGAGCGGTGTCCTTTGGTGTTCTATCCAAGGAATTTACCCTATAAATTCCTACATGGTATCAGAGCAATTTGAGGGCCGCGTCCGTTGGTGATCCAAATTTGAAGCCGGTAGAACTACATCCGATTGCCGTTTCCTATATCTGTTGTTTCTGGCTGCTTTCGGGTCGAGAGGACTGCTCTGTTATGTTAGGAGCATCTGTTCCAGTAAGGAACCCCTTTCGTTTCACGCGAAAAGGTTTCTGGTAGCCCTAGCTACGTCATTTTTAAGATCTGGAGGTATAGAGTGTTTATTTGCAGTTTCTAGTTATTTTCTCTCTGTTTACTATTTCGGTTTATTTAGCTTCTTTTTTATTACCGGATCTATACCTTTCATTTCTACGTATGCTCTTTGCCCTGCGACTCTGTGCGATCTGGGCAAATCAGAAACAAAGAGGAAGGATTTTTCTCATACGTATGCTCTTTTCCGCTGCACCTTAGTGTGATCTCGGAAAATCAGAAACATTGAGGAAAATATTTAGTTTCCGGGTAAAGCTAACTTTAAGCCGTAAGGTTTGTTTTTTTTT
>APFE031433586.1:2238-34511 GCA_000404065.3 Pinus taeda
AAGCAGCAGAAAGTAGTTTTCAGATTTTGAAAAAGAAGATTACCGAAAGACCGATATTGAGGCTGCCTGATTTCAACAAACTTTTTAAAGTTCGTTGCGATGCCAATGGTACAGCCATTGGGGCAGTACTTAGTCAGGAGGATAGACCAGTCGCTTATTTCAGTGAAAAGCTGAACGAGAGTAGGCAGAAATAGTCAACCTACGACAAAGAGTTTTACGCAATTGTACAAGCCTTGAAGCATTGGCGACATTATTTGTTAGCTAATGAGTTTGTTTTACTTACGGATAACTCTGCATTGCAGTACATTATGCAGCAGCATAAATTGAACCATAAGCATGCAGCTTGGGTTGAGTACTTGCAGAATTTTACGTTTGTACTAAAACACATTAGTGGGCAAGAAAACAAGGTGGCAGATGCACTGAGTAGAAGAACATTGCTTCTACAGGAAAGCACGATGCAGGTTTTGGGCTTTGAGCACTTAAAAGAGCTGTATCAGACCGATACTGAATTTAAGGAGGCCTATGAGGCTTGCCAAAACCCTCTGTTAAGAAATAACAGCATGTGGTTAGACTATAATCTATAGGAAGGATTGCTGTTTAAGGGAGGGCAGTTGTGTATTCCCAACTGTTCTATGCGGGAAAACATTATACAGGAAAAAACAGTGGGGGTCTGGCTGGACACTTTGGTATAGACAAAACGATTGCTCAGGTACGACATTTTTATTTCTGGCCAAACTTGCAGCGGGATGTGCAGAGGTACGTGAGTAGATGTAAAGTTTGTCAACTGGCAAAGGGTCACAGTCATAACACTGGTCTTTATTTGTCGTTACCTATCCCAAGCTGACCATGGGATTCAGTTAGTATGGATTTTGTTCTGGGTTTGCCGAAGACACAACGAGGTTTTGATTCAGTAATGGTTGTGGTAGACCGATTTTCGAAGATGGCACACTTTGTACCTTGCAAGAAAACCAGTGATGCCACTTATATAGCACATCTTTTCTTTACTGAGATCATTCGGTTGCATGGACTTCCAAGATCCATTATCTCTGACAGAGATGTAAAGTTCACCGGTCATTTTTGGAGAACTCTGTGGAAAAAGTTGAATACCCAGTTGCAGTTCAGCTCCGCTTATCATCCGCAGACTGATGGTCAGACGGAAGTAGTAAACAAAAGTCTGGGAAACTTACTTCGGAGTTTAACAGGTGAAAATTCCCGGACATGGGACCGTGTACTTGCTCAGGCGGAATTCGCATACAACGATTCACCTAACCGCAGCACTGGTTACAGTCCGTTCCAGATTTTGTACGGCATGCATCCGCGAGGAGTGCATGAATTACGAGATTTGGGGAAACTCGAGAAACGAAGCGCTGATGGGGAAGATTTCACTCAAGCAATGAGAAATTTACACGAGCAGGTCAAGCTGAAGTTACAAGACAGTAGTCAAAGGTATAAACAGTGAGCTGATACAAGGCGTCAGGAAGTTCATTTTAACGTTGGGGATGAAGTCCTTGCGTATTTACGTAAGGAGAGGTTTCCAAAACGGGAGTACAACAAACTAAAATTCAAGAAGATCGGTCCATGCAAAATCATCCGAAAATTTTCTGCGAACGCTTATGAGTTACAGTTGCCACCCGGGATTGGTATTTCTCCCATTTTTAATGTGGCAGATCTGTTCCCCTATGTCGCTGATTCGGAGGATGATGCAGCAGCAACAACACCGCGGGACACCAGCTATGGAGAAAATTCATGGACGAGACAGTTGCCAACGGCACCACCCCTTGAGATTGAAAGAATTCTGGATACACAGGTAGCTAGGCGCACACGCAGGAAGGAATATCTGCGGTATTTGGTCAAGTGGAAGAACCGTCCAATAGAGGACAGTTCATGGCTCAACGCAACGCAGATACAAAAAGCGGGCTATTTTGTTGATGACCTCATGGAACGGAGCCATGACTTTTTACCACCCCGGGAGCCTGATGCAGGAGCATCCAACTCTGAGGAGACACATGACAGTTGACTAACTCACAGAAGAAGAACAGAAACAAGACAAAGATTTCGAGCTTGGGTAGACAGGTCATTAAGTTGGTTGTTGTCTTTTTCTTTTAATTATTGTTTGCTTCATTTTATTTTAGAACATTTTTTTTTATTACAAGTTGTTTAGCTTAGGAGATGAATAGTGTTTAGTTAAATCTTTGTTAAAAGAAACTAGATGACAGTTATAGAATTCAGGTTGAACAGTCCAACTGAAATAGGGGAAGCAGTTATGCTCTCATGTAATTTAAAAACAGAAAAGGATAGAACAAGGGGAGAGACCCCTTCAGCACAAGAGTAACAGACAACAAGACGAAAAACCCCTGTAACAGAATCATACTATTTGCAAATGAAATAATCTACTACTGATATTTTCAAAAAAAAAAACTCTCATGGAACAAGAAAAGACAGATACATTTCCTCTGAAAAGAAGCAAAACTGTTTGTTTAAAGAACCACTGTCACACTAATATATTGATACTGTTTTCTGTATTAGCATTCACTGCAAGAAGGCTATAACATGCATACTGTAACTTATTCGATTGATATTATTTGCTTAAGCATACATTGTAAGTTATACACAACAAGCATACGAATGTGATACGAAATATTGAGTACAAACTGGAATTTAGAAGACAACAAAGAGAAGGCGCTGCTACAGGGAGCTAACCCACACGGAAGAGCGGATTGACAACCAACGATATCACAATAAACCAGGTAACAAGCATATCAACTTAAATGTTTTTCATAAGATTTGTAAATGCTGGAAGTAAAGTACACAGGAGTTTTATGTAATGTAAATTTTTTGAACAAAACGCACCATAAGTTCTCTGAGCATAGAACGCTCACCGAACCAATGTCCTCCGATAATTAAAGTCATTACAAGAAACAAGAAAGGCAACCGAACAGAGTCAAGGAACCCAAGCAACAAAGACGGACCAGGTCGATTACAGGTCGAAACGACGGTTATTATATACATACCAGACCTCATAAAAAGAAACAATTTAATATAGTTCGTGTACAATCCAGAAGCGTGAGCATTAAATACAAAAACCCACAGATTGTTCACTAATCTAACAAACGGGCCGAGCTGGACAAGACCCTACCCGTTACACCAAGTTGAAAGGGGTTTTGGGTTGCCTCCAGAACGCACAGAGAGCGTGAGCCCACGGCGGCCAACCACCCGAGCAACCTGCAACAACAAAATAGACGGGGTTTAGCGCCTGAGACAGGAAAACGATAAGGAACTTTTGTAAACGAAAAGACACAGTTGCATTGGGTATTTACCTGAGTTGGACGGGCAACATTGTAAACAACCCGACACCCATAACCTGAAGAGCAAAGGAGCGAACCTGTTAGACTCTGGAAGAGGTGGAGAAGCAGGGTTTAACATCGAACCTGAACTTACCTTGAATCCGGATTGAAGCGGAACGATTAGCTGAGCTCGGGACTGAGAGGAACCTGTCATAATAGCAAAAGGTAAGTTAACAGAGTGTGGAACAAACCTGGTTACAACAGAGAGCAAACAAAGAAACAGTAAACATATCGAGTTACAGTGCAGAGCGTTAACAGCTTGTCACCCTCACCATAATACCAACGCACAGGGTAGCAGGAGGTCGGAGGCACCAGAAGAACCCAGCACCGGGCGAGGAGCAGAGGCGCAAAGAAACCCTTGCAGAGAAAAACAAAGAACTTGGCACAGTGAAAATGAAATGGCAAGTGAACTAGGGTTGGCTGTCAAAAGGCGGGAGTAAGTCAAGGCTTGAAACCGACAGGTGTGAGTTGGTAACCTGTACCACAAGTAAACCATCCGAAATATCCCGAACCTGTACAAACCTCGTTATCTCAACGTTTATTCGCATCAACCTTCGTACGGTGGACACAGTGTCGCCACGTGGAAAAGGGCTGGGCCATCAAAAGTGGTATCAGAGCAGGTTTGTTGAGTAGGAGCAAAATGGAGGTTGACAGAAGAGGAAGAGGAAGAGGAAGAGGAAGGGGAAGAGCGGTCTGGAGGATAGCAGAAGAGGGACTTCGTGAGAAGATTCGCGTTTTGCGTGAAAGATTGGCAGTGGTGGAAGCTGGGGGAAGGAGAGACCCAGTAGATGATAGTGATGAAGAAGTGGCTGAACCAGAAGACGAGTTTGAAGGGGTGACATCGGAACTTCGATTATTAAAGTCAGTTTTGTTGTCCAGTCATAAGCCAAGGCATGAGCTACCCACTTATGACGGAAGTTTGTCTACAGATGTGTTACTGGATTGGTTGAGTGAAGTAAATAAATATTTTGAGTTCGAGGAAACCAGTGAGGACAAACAAGTGAAGTTCGCCGCCACCAAGTTGAAAGGACATGCGTCCTTGTGGTGGGACAGAATTCAGGCGGAGAGGAAGAGGCTACACAAACAGCCTATAAAGAAGTGGGCCAGAATGGAGGCAAAACTGAAGGAAAAGTTTCTGCCGAAAGATTATCAGATCATGTTGTACAGACAGGTGCAAAACTTGAAACAAAGAGGGATGACTGTTAAGGAATTTACAGAGGAATTTTATAAGTTGAATTTGCGAGCAGGGTTTGTAGAAGATACCCCAGAAAAAACAGCCATATTTGTGAATGGTTTGAGAGGGGAGATACTGGATGAAATCGGTATCCTCTCACCCCGAACGTTGGATGAAGCTTACCAGTTTGCACTGAAGCCAGAGGAGAAAATTAACCGGAAGCAAAATGCCAGGAGAGGAGGTGGAACTGGCAAGGGGAAAGGTAAGGTTTTTGGTAGAGGTAGAGGTACAGGTTCAAGTGAGGAAGGCAGCAGTTCCAAGTCTGCTGGCACAACAGAGAAGGACAATAGCACTAGAGAAGGATGACCAGCTCAGCGAGGGTGAGGAAATGGTTGGGGCAGGGGAACTGTCGAGTGCTATCGTTGCCACAAATTGGGACATAAGTCGTATGACTATCCTGAAGGTGAACCAGCAGGTGGAAGAGGAGCTTATGTTGCTCAGCCAGAGGATGCTGAGGCAACACCTCAAGAAGCAGAAAACGCACCAGAGACAGGTGAAGCTTTGGTGTTGAATAAGGTGCTGTTAAAACCAGCAAAAGAGGTTGTAGAACCGGATCAACGAAAGGCTTTGTTCCGAACTATCTGCAAGTCACGGGGTAAGTGCTGTAAACTGATCATTAACAGTGGCAGTACCGACAATTTAGTGGCTGTGGAGATGATAGAAAAGCTGGGATTAAAAAAATTGAAGCACCCTACTCCCTACAAAGTGTCATGGCTGCAGAAAGGACATCAGCTGTTAGTTGACGAACAGTGTGAGGTGGAGTTTCAGATCGGTAGGTACAAGGATAAGATCCTTTGCAATGTCATGCCAATGGATGTCTGTCACCTACTGTTGGGACGACCTTGGCAGTTTGATAGAAGTGCAGTTAATGACGGAAAAACCAATTGCTATAAGTTTGTTAAAGATGGGATCAAGCACACGCTTGTACCCATCAAGGAGGAAAATACAACAGAAACCAGTGGGGTGAAGGCACTGCTGATGGGCGGAAAGGAATTTGTAAAACAGATTGAGGACAGCAAAATAAATTTTGCTGTCATAAGAAGACCAAAGGCAGTGGTACTTCATACACAAATTTCAGATTTGCCCGGAGAAGTTCAGAAGTTGCTGCAAGAATTTGGGGACATTGTGGTGGATGACCTTCCAGATGAATTACCACCAAGGAGAGGTATTAGTCACTGTATTGACTTTATACCAGGGGCAAGCCTGCCAAATAAAGCAGCTTATCATATGAGTCCTAAAGACCATGAGGAAATCAGGAAACAGGTCCAGGAGTTATTGGACAAAGGTTTGATTCGAGAAAGCATGAGCCCCTGTGCAATACCAATCGTTTTGGCTCCAAAGAAGGGAGGAAAATGGTGAATGTGCACCGAATCCAGAGCCATAAACAAGATTACTGTCAGGTACAGGTTTCCCTTACCAAGAATGGACGATATTATGGATTTCCTGAGCGGGGCAGCTTATCTCTCGAAAATTTACTTGAAGAGTGGATACCACCAGATTCGAATTCGAGAAGGAGATGAGTGGAAGACAGCTTTCAAGACAAATGAAGGCTTATATGAGTGGCTGGTGATGCCATTTGGGTTGAGCAACGCTCCCAGCACATTCATGCGCCTGATGAATGAGGTATTGAAGGAATTTAATGGTAAGTTTGTAATAGTTTACCTGGACGATATTTTGATTTTTAGCAAGACTAAAGAGGAACATTTCAAGCATCTGCAGAGTGTGTTGAGGAAGCTACAGCAAAACAAGTTGCTAATTAATCTGAAAAATTATACCTTTTTCCAGCGAGAATTAGTGTATCTGGGCTTTGTCATTGCAGAAAATGAACTGAAAATGGACCCAGAAAAGGTGGCAGCTATAGTTAGCTGGCCTTCTCCAAAAAGTTTATTTGAAGTCCGAAGTTTCCACGGACTAGCCAGTTTTTATAGGAAGTTTATCATAAATTTCAGCGAGATCTGCGCACCTATGTTGGATACGATCAAGAAGGTGAATCAGCCTTTTCACTGGACTGAAGCAGCAGAAAGTAGTTTTCAGATTTTGAAAAAGAAGATTACTGAAAGACCGATATTGAGGCTGCCTGATTTCAACAAGCCTTTTCAAGTTCGTTGCGATGCCAGTGGTACAGCCATTGGGGCAGTCCTTAGTCAGGAGGACAGACCGGTCGCTTATTTCAGTGAAAAGCTAAACGAGAGCAGGCATAAATACTCAACCTACGACAAAGAGTTTTACGCAATTGTACAAGCCTTGAAGCATTGGCGACATTATCTGTTAGGTAACGAGTTTGTTTTATTTACGGATAACTCTGCATTGCAGTACATTATGCAGCAGCATAAATTGAACCATAAGCATGCAGCTTGGGTTGAGTACTTGTGGAATTTTACATTTGTACTAAAACACATTAGTGGGCAAGCAAACAAGTTGGCAGATGCACTGAGTAGAAGAAAATTTCTTCTACAGGAAAGCACGATGCAGGTTTTGGGCTTTGAGCACTTAAGAGAGTTGTATCAGACCGATACCGAATTTAAGGAGGCCTATGAGGCTTGCCAAAACCCTTTGTTAAGAAATAACAACATGCGGTTAGACTATAATCTACAGGAAGGATTGTTGTTTAAGGGAGGGCAGTTGTGTATTCCCAACTGTTCTATGCGGGAAAACATTATACAGGAAAAACACAGTGGGGGTCTGGCTGGACACTTTGGTATAGACAAAACGATTGCTCAGGTACGACATTTTTATTTCTGGCCAAAATTGCAGCGGGATGTGCAGAGGTACGTGAGTAGATGTAAAGTTTGTCAACTGGCAAAGGGTCACAGTCAGAACACTGGTCTTTATTTGCCGTTACCTATCCCAAGCCGACCATGGGATCCAGTTAGCATGGATTTTGTTCTAGGTTTACCGAAGACACAACGGGGTTTTGATTCAGTAATGGTTGTGGTAGACCGATTTTCGAAGATGGCACACTTTGTACCTTGCAAGAAAACAAGCGATGCCACTTATATAGAACATCTTTTCTTTACTGAGATCGTTCGGTTGCATGGACTTCCAAGATCCATTATCTCTGACAGGGATGTAAAGTTCATTGGTCATTTTTGGAGAACTCTGTGGAAAAAGTTGAATACCCAGTTGCAGTTTAGCTCCGCTTATCATCCGCAGACTGATGGTCAGACGGAAGTAGTAAACAGAAGTCTGGGAAACTTACTTCGGAGTTTAACAGGTGAAAATTCCCGGACATGGGACCGTGTACTTGCTCAGGCGGAATTCGCATACAACGATTCACCTAACCGCAGCACTGGTTACAGTCTGTTCCAGATTTTGTATGGCATGCATCCGCGAGGAGTGCATGAATTACGAGATTTGGGGAAACTTGAGAAACGAAGCGCTGATGGGGAAGATTTCGCTCAAGCAATGAGCAATTTACACGAGCAGGTCAAGCTGAAGTTACAAGACAGTAGTCAAAGGTATAAACAACGAGCTGATACAAGGCGTCGGGAAGTTCAGTTTAACATTGGGGATGAAGTCCTTGCGTATTTACGTAAGGAGAGGTTTCCAAAATGGGAGTAAAACAAACTAAAATTCAAGAAGATCGGTCCCTGCAAAATCATCCAAAAATTTTCTACGAACGCTTATGAGTTACAGTTGCCACCCGGGATTGGTATTTCTCCCATTTTTAATGTGGCAGATCTGTTCCCCTATGTCGCTGATTCGGAGGATGATTCAGCAGCAACAACACCGCGGGACACTAGCTATTGAGAAAATTCATGGACGAGACAGTTGCCAACGGCACCACCCCTTGAGATTGAAAGAATTCTGGATACACAGGTAGCTAGGCGCACACGCAGGAAGGAATATCTGCGGTATTTGGTCAAGTGGAAGAACCGTCCAATAGAGGACAGTTCATGGCTCAACGCAACGCAGATACAAAAAGCGGGCTATTTTGTTGACGACCTCATGGAACGGAGCCATGACTTTTTACCACCCTGGGAGCCTGATGCAGGAGCATCCAACTTCGAGGAGACACATGACAGTTGACTGACTCACGGAAGAAGAACAGAAACAAGACAAAGATTTCGGGCTTGGGTAGATAGGTCATTAAGTTGGTTATTGTCTTTTTCTTTTAATTATTGTTTGCTTCATTTTATTTTAGAACATTTTTTTTTATTACAAGTTGTTTAGCTTAGGAGATGAATAATGTTTAGTTAAATCTTTGTTAAAAGAAACTAGATGACAGTTACAGAATTCAGGTTGAACAGTTCAACTGAAATAGGGGAAGTAGTTATGCTCTCATGTAATTTAAAAACAGAAAAGGATAGAACAAGGGGAGAGACCCCTTCAGCACGAGAGTAACAGACAGCAAGACGAAAAACCCCTGTAACAGAATCATACTATTTGCAAATGAAATAATCCACTGCTGATATTTAAAAAAAAAAAAACTCTCCTGGAACAAGAAAAGACAGATACATTTCCTCTGAAAAGAAGCAAAACTGTTTGTTTAAAGAACCACTGTCACACTAATATATTGATACTGTTTTCTGTATTAGCATTCACTGCAAGAAGGCTATAACAGGCATACTGTAACTTATTCGATTGATATTATTTGCTTAAGCATCCATTGTAAGTTATACACAGCAAGCATACGAATGTGATACGAAATATTGAGTACAAACTGGAATTTAGAAGACAACAAAGAGAAGGCGCTGCTAAAGGGAGCTAACCCACACGGAAGAGCGGATTGACAACCAACGATATCACAATAAACCAGGTACAAGCATATCAACTTAGATGTTTTTCATAAGATTTGTAAATGTTGGAAGTAAAGTATACAGGAGTTTTATGTAATGTAACTTTTATGAACAAAACGCACCATAAGTTCTCTGAGCATAGAACGCTCACCGAACCACTGTCCTCCGATAATTAAAGTCATTACAAGAAACAAGAAAGGCAACTGAACAGACTCAAGGAACCCAAGCAACAAAGACGGACCAGGTCGATTACAGGTCGAAACGATGGTTATTATATACATACCAGACCTCAGAAAAAGAAACAGTTTAATATAGTTCGTGTACAATTCAGAAGCGTGAGCATTAAATACAAAAACCCACAGATTGTTCACTAATCTAACAAATGGGCCGAGCTGGACAAGACCCTACCCGTTACACCAAGTTGAAAGGGGTTTTGGGTTGCCTCTAGAACGCACAGAGAGCGTGAGCCCACGGAGGCCAACCACCCGAGCAACCTGCAACAACAAAATAGACGAGGTTTAGCGCCTGAGATAGGAAAACGATAAGGAACTTCTGTAAATGAAAAGACACAGTTGCATTGGGTATTTACCTGAGTTGGACGGGCAACATTGTAAACAACCCGACACCCATAACCTGAAGAGCAAAGGAGCGAACTTGTTAGACTCTGGAAGAGGTGGAGAAGCAGGGTTTAACATCGAACCTGAACTTACCTTGAATCCGGATTGAAGCGGAATGATTAGCTGATCTCGGGACTGAGAGGAACCTGTCATAATAGCAAAAGGTAAGTTAACAGAGTGTGGAACAAACCTGGTTACAACAGAGAGCAAACAAAGAAACAGAAAAAAACATATCGAGTTATAGTGCAGAGCGTTAACAACTTGTCACCCTCACCATAATACCAACGCACAGGGTAGCAGGAGGTCGAAGGCACCAGAAGAACCCAGCGCCGGAGCGAGGAGCAGAGGCGCAAAGAAACCCTCGCAGAGCAGAACAAAGAACTTCGCATAGTGAAAATGAAATGGCAAGTGAACTAGGGTTGGCTGTCAAAAGGCGGGAGTAAGTCAAGGCTTGAAACCGGCAGGTGTGAGTTGGTAACTTGTACCACAAGTAAACCATTCGAAATATCCCGAACCTGTACAAACCGCGTTATCTCAACGTTTATTCGCATTAACCTTCGTACAGTGGACACAGTGTCGCCACGTGGAAAAGGGCTGGGCCATCAGGTTGGTGTGGCCTAGGCCGAGTGTGATACTTGGTTGATTTTGACGACTTAGATGCCCTTGAGTCACATCTACTCAAGCGACATGTTAGATGTACAAGTCATCTCAATACTCACATAACTTGACAAACAAACAAAAAATATTGAAAATATTAAAATATATAATATATATATATTATTATATATATATATATATATATTATATATATATATAATATATAATACATATATACATATAATATATAATTATATTATATATATTATATATATATTATATAATATAATATATATATATATATTATATAGATATTTATAGATATATATTATATATATATTATATATATATAAAACTATGATATATAATTACATCTCTTTTTCTTTCCTCTTGGTGTTTATTACTATTAAGATGGATCTTACAAATTTTCTAATTTAAATTTTAATTAGATTTCTTTGACTACAAGCTTCTCTATATATATTTTCTTTATTAAAAAATTATTAAAACTATGAGAAAATGGCTCACCACCATTATAGTCTTAAGAAATTGCATGTTTCACCCTAATCATCTCTAAAGTGTCGTTTCAAATATTTTGAACTCAAAAAATGTTTTTGATGTTTATTTTAGAAAATAAACATATATTTTTCTAGACGAACTATTTATAAACAAGGGTAATAACTACAACACAACATAGCTCCTGCCTCTATCATTACTTGATTGATTAAGGCCATGCTTCTTTATGTGGGGCCCACATTTTCTCATTATTCGAGAATGCTCATATTTTTGCAATTTGTCATTATTACAGAATGCAGAGGTAGAGTCAGAGTTTTTATTGTATGAAGTGCTTCTTCGTACACCCTTATCTTTGCACATACCCATTGTCTACACACAATACACCATTTCAAAGCTACTTCGGCATATTTGAAACCCACATCAGCTCATTGAACAAAGAAATAGCGATCTCAAGCATAACAGTGTCAGAGCACTCACTAATGAAATCATCAGTTACAAAATTGGCCTTTTTTGTCCATTTCTCAACTATGCATACTAAATTAGCTTTATGCACACTGTAGAGGAAAAAAGCTTGACTCGATATAGTCCTTGCTCCTTAATAGAATCCTCCACACTCAATTTCTCGACACACCCTTTCTCCTTCCTCTCCATATCACAAAATTAGCAATTTTTTTATACCTTGACTTTGCATACTAAATTAGCGTTATGCAAAGTGTGGAGGAAGAAAATTTGACTCGATATAGTCCTTTCTCCACGCACCCTTTCATCCACACTTCCCATTCACACATTATATGTTAAGTAAACTTGACTCGGATAGAGTAAAAGGAGGTTAAACAGTGATGGTTTTGGGGCACATGGTATTGTGCACCCATGGTATTTTGCCCGTGGTATTACATGTAATGGAGCCTATAAAACGCTGGAAGGACTTCATTATAATGAAAAGGCCTGGAGGTGAGCAGTGAAGGCTCACTTGGCCGAATTGGCCAGGGTTTTGGCCAGGATAATGAAATTTCATTATGATCGGGTTTTTCCCCAGATTTGGGGTTTTCCCATATAAACATGCGTGTTCATGTGTTTATGGTTATTACTGGTTATTTTTATATTTATTTCTCTCAGTACTTCTTCGTAATTAATTTGTGTTCTCGAGTAAATTTCTTAACAGTGAAAGGCCATAAGATGTCATCCATCAACCTCATAAAAGTTGCAGGTGAATGTTTCAACCCGAAGGGCATGACCAACCACTCAAAGAGGCCCTCCTTGGATTTGAAGGTGGTCGTCCATACATCTATGGGATATATTGGAACTTGGTGATAGCCAGACTTCAAACCAATCTTATTGAAGTACTTGGCCCCCTCGAGCTGGTCCAGAAGGTCATCAATCCTTGATATTGGGTATTTTTTCTAACGATGATCTTATTTAGGGCCTGATAATCAATGCAAAGTCTTCAAGTCCCATCCTTCTTTTGTACAAGTATTATTGGGCTCCCACAAGGTGAGGAAATTGGTCAGGTGTGCCCTTTTTGTAGCAACTCCTGAATCTTCCACTTGATTTCCTCGTTTTCCATAATAGAGCAGTGGTGTACTAGCCCATTGGGTAGAGATTCTTTGAGAGCTAGATCGATCGAATGTTTGATGTGATAGTGCAAGGGTACCCCTGTGGGTGACGAGAAGATGTCCATGTACTTCTCCATGACCTTATCAACTTGCTTATGTTGTGTGGAGGAACCATTTTTGGGGGCCATGAATGTGGCCACGATCTTCCCCTTACTTTAAGAGCGAATAATTAAAAAATTCCCAGCCTCGGCAATGATCTTATTGTATTGCTTAGCAGAGATCAGAGAAATGGCAGTAGGTGGGGCTACCTCCAGTATCCTATATATTTTTCTACCCAAAGTCATAAAATAGTGTGAGGTATGGACTCATACACAACATGACGCTTCCATAAGTATGGTTGGCCTAATAAAAAATTATAGAATTCAAGAGGAGAAACATAACATGGTACCTCATCCATGAAGGGCTTAAAGGTGTAGGGAAGGTGGCACTGCTAGCTGACACGAATATCTCATCCTTAGTGGATCCACCCGATGGTGTATGGTTGTGGGTGTGGTGTGGTAAGAAAACCCAACCACTTAATGACTTATACTGAGATGAGGCTCTTTTGGCTCCCACTGTCAACAATGAACTACAGTGGAGAATCCTTCACCCACATCTGTGAGTGGAAGAGACACCCCCCCCCTCTGGATCTACAGGTTTAAATTTTGGACCTTGGTGGTGGTGAATGTGGCACTATGTTCTGCATCAATAATCTACTTACCCTTGTCGTTCTCCTTTTCTAATTTTAGCTCAGAGTCAGTGTAGAGCTATAAAAAGGGTCTCTTTCACCTCTAGTTACCTCACATTAATATGTCAATCCGGGATCATCTTGCTATTTCAAAGAGTGTCTCAGTCTGAGGCTTAGCACTTGTCAGAGTAATGCTTGTAGTACAACTGTTTAAAAGCTACAAAAGTAAATCGATGCGTGTCTACAACTTAACTACTTCAAAAGGCTAAATCACACCAAGCTTTGTATCAGCCAAAGGTTCGGCAACAATAACCCATCCTTTTCGTAACTGATGGGAACAGATCTGAGGTCTGGGAGCTAGGTAGCGGATGCTGGGGGTCACTACAGCCTGAGATCGTTCTTAATAAATAGAAATGAAATGGCAAGTAAAGGAAATAGCAATGAAATAGAACAACACATCAGCCAAGGGTCCGGTAGCAATAACCCATCCCTTTCATAGCTGATGGGAGCATATCAAAGGTCTGGGAGCCAAATAGCAGATGCTGATGCTCACTACAGCCTGAGACTGTCCTTAAGAAATGGCAAGTAAATAAAACAACGAATTAGCAACCTGGAAATGGAACAACAATTGAAATGGAACAACAATTAAAATGGAACAGCAACTAAAATGGAACAACAACTAAATGGAACAACAATTCAGAAATGGAACAGCAATTCATAAATGGAACAACAATTTAGAAATGGAACAACAATTCAAAAATGAAACAACAATTCAGAAATGGAACAGTAGTTGAGATAAGCAGTAACCAAGTTCATCAAGCTGTAACTCTATTTAATCACTCCAATCAAAACATCAATCCTTCAGTCTTAAAAGATGTACACATACTATGGAACAACACTACCGATTACAACCTTAGAAACACAACGCGCTTAATCTGCTTCTGTTATTGATCGAAATAAACGCATACGATTGCATCTCAAGATGAAAACAGTAACATTCAATAATCATATGAAATCAGACTTTTCAAGATAATTGTTGTAATGCTAAAGCACAATCACAATGAGCTCTGTAATGGAGTGACGGTATCCTGTAGAGATTAATCAACACTTAAAGGATTGGTAACATGACACAACGTCAATATAAAACTTGTGTTTACAGGAACATGACGAGTTAAACATAACAGAGCATGTAATATAACGTTCTTAAAACACAACAGATTACCAGATTACGTCTATGAACAAACCACACAGAAACCACGTGTAATGGTACAAGAGCAAGTGTCCTCCAGGGCCGGGCCCTTAGCCTCTAGGGGTACACCGCTTAAGATTGATCCAGGCTCAAAGATAAAAGAGTAACCAAGTCTGTAGTAATGCATGAAATAAAATTATAGGAACTCAAGTCTTCAATAGAACATAAAGATGATAGTCTTGATCTTCCTTAAAAGAAATTACATAAAAGTCCTCCCTTCTAGCCAACAGTGCTATCCCTTATATAAGGAAGATGGCGGAGATATCTAGATACAGAAAATAGATAAAATAGCGATCCCTCAGGATCTAAGATCCTGAGGGATTCGCAGAATAGTTAATCCTACGTCACTTCTTTCCTTTTCTGCTCCGTGCTGGTATCTCCGCTTCCTTTCCTGGGTTGATCCGTTTTGATCTGGGTTGCTTGCGGTCTCCCGTCAAAGGGACAGCAGTTAGCTCATCCTTGTTTTTTTCCTTGGAATGGCCACCTTCTGTTTTTCCTCCCTCCTGCACATAGGAATGACAATTATTAGTGTTTCCTATTAATCTCTCGTGTTTTGTTATAAATCTTTATCATTATCTAAGTTTCTAATGCAAAAGGCTTTTAAGTTCTAATGAAAAGATACTAAAATAACCATCGGAACATACCTTCCTTGATACTCCACAGTCAGAACATGCATCTGTCTCTGAGGCTTTTATCATGGCCATCAGTGACTTCTTTGTGTGACACTCATTTGTGTTGTGGGTGGGGATCTTTTGGAACTCACACCACTTTCAGGTGTCCTTCTTCATCTTCAAGGTGTTATTCTTTGCTTTTGCCTTTGATGGGTTTTCGTGGGTTGATCCACCTTGGCTCTATCCTTTATTCTGCAGTTTGGAGATGTCTTTTCCCTACTTCAGATTCGCAGCTCCAAAGTCTCATTTCTTCTATTTAAATTTTTGCTCGATCCTCACAGCATATCAATACACTATGCCAAGCAAAGAGATGTCCAAGAACTCCATTTTTTCCTGGATGTATTTATGAAAACAGCCACAATACTTGAGCAAATGCTGCCCATAATCCTTGATACCCAACTTCATGCATAGGGTATGGAAAATGTTTGTGAACTCCAGCACATCTTGGTCCCTTTCTTGTCATAGTATGGTCCACTTTTTGTACTTATCTTCATAGCTCCTGATAGGGTAATATTGTTCCTTGACGACATGTTGGAAATAATTCCAAGAGGGTGTGGCTGAAAATTGTGAGGGTTCATCCTCATCCCTCTGCTCACAATAAGTTTTGCACCAGTCCTTGACATGGACGACGAATTTGAGGAGTGCAAAAGTAATATTTTTCCCTATCAAAAAAATTATGGACCAAAAAATATACTTCCAACATATTTAACCATCTATCTAGGGCATATGCATCTATCTGGCCTTCAAATGTAGGAATTTCAAAGTTAACTTGTACCTTAAAGGGGGTGGCACCTCCCAAGTGACTGTTAAATGAATATGTTTCATCTGTTGATACCTGCAGAAGGATTTGGGAAAATTGTCCATCATCTCGTTCCTTTTTCGCCCAAGGGCCTATATGGACAACATTTTGAAAGGATCTCTTTCTCCCTCATCTTTCTTTTATTCTGCCATGGGAGGCCATCGAGGTCAGCGAGGTCATTCTTGTAAGGGTTCAACTAGTTAAAGTCCCAAATCCTTACACCCCAACCTCATTGGGGACATGCACAAAAAACAAAGAAAGAGTAGACCGCTTTGATACCACTTATCCAAATTTATGGAGGAATGAAATGGAATACATATTTAAACAAACAAAAAAGAGATACAATGAAATAAAACTTGAATTAATAAATAGCAATTTCTGAAAATTACTTACATGCATAAAAGAAACAAACTAGCTCGGGTGATGGTAGTTTATCTCTGAGCAAAAATGTGACTGCTACATGACTTCTAAATTGTGTTACAATAAGGATCAGAGGCCTTTTTATCATCAAGAAGAAACAAAAATCCTTAAACATCCAAAAGCCTAACCCAAGGAGATGAAGTGCCAAAATCTTGTGGGCTTTATTGGGGTTAGTTGGAACATCAACTTCCCAGGGTCATAACTTTGGCATACGAGATTCGTTTGGAACACATAATACCTCGTTAAAAATATATATTTGAGAAAAAAACAATTTTGACTGCAAATAGTAAAGATATTACACTCTTGTTTTCATGTTTCTCAATTTTTTTTTTTTAATAATAATAATAATAAATAAAATAAATAAATAAAATAAATAAATAAAAACATCATTTAGGGCCTCAAAATGGCTTTGTAAGTTCACAACTCGAAAAACTTCCAAAAATAGAAAATTGTCGAAATAGGAAATTGTGCTGGAAATTAGGAAAGTGAAAGGAAACCGTGTTGGCAGGTGGCCGAGATTGAGTGATTCTGAACACACCATCATGAACACGGGCTCTGTAATCTGAACTAGGGTTTGAGTTAGGGTTTGGCGCTGGTAACCATGGCGGGTCATGGAGGAGGGGGTTCTGCTCCCTCCTACAGTCAAATAGTTGCGAACAGAAGCAAGGAAACTGATTTGCATTGCTTCAAGAAACCAATGGAGGTGATAACTGAGGATACTAACACAGGAAATATCAAACCTCGCAAATAAAGAGAAAATCATGAGGAAGATAGCAGGGAGAAGAGGAAAGAGGGCAACAGTCAGAAAGTTGTACCTTCGAGGGCGATAGGGGTCTGCAAACCCAAGTTGATCATTACTCATTGGGTCATTTTAAGTGACCCAGTGCTACAGGTGCACAGAGATCACATGGCGGAACACACGATCATATGCAAATTCATGGGGATTTGGCTAACGGAGAAGGTCTTACATGCATGGATAAGGAACCAGTAGAAACCTAAGGGGGAAATAAACCTTCAACTTGGATCCAAGGGCTTCTTTACGGTGGTGTTCATGAGCTTAAAAGATAAAGACAGAGTGTTCGAGGGAGGACCTTATTTCTACGTTGCTGCAGGCCTTTACATGTGACCATGGGTGATGAATTTTCCCCAGAACAAGAAACGTTCACTTCAGTACCGGTATGGATAAGACTATACTCCCTTCCCTTAGATTATTGGTTGTCAAAGTCTCTAAAGGCTATCAGAAACAAGCTAGGGCATGTTATAAAGACATCAGAGGCGGCATTAAGAGAAAAATACACGTCCTTCACCCTAATTTGTGTGGAAATGGACCTATCCAGGGCACTCTCGGAAAAGACCATTTTAGAAGTTTATGATGAAGAATGGGTGCAAGTAGTGGACTATGAGCATGTCCCATTTAGGTGTCGTAAGTGCCATGAACACAGGCACCTATACAGAGACTACCCATTAAATAAACTGGAAAGCAACAAAAATCCACCACAAGAAAAGTTCCCGAGGGTTTCACTAAGGTGGGGGGTAAGGGGAAAGGAGGAAGGCGGTACCAAATGAAAATCAACGAAGATGGGCAACTGAGCCACAATAGTTTCAAAATCTTAGAAAAAGAAGGTGGAAACAACAGGGCAAACCAGAAATCGGAAACTAAAATCAATAAGAAGGATAGGGATACGAGCATGGAGGACATACCAGACAATAGCCAACAATAGGATGATCCACCGAGTATTGTGGAGCTTAGTAGGGACCATGCGATGACCCCAAGTGAGGCGGGAATGGAGGACCATGATCTACAAGAGATTCTTGAGAGGGAGAACTTGGATCTAGAAAAGTTTCTGGAGCAAGGTATTACCAAAGGAGTTGACTCCCTGCCAAAAGAGGAGTTTGACAGGGTGCAACAACTCTTCCTATGGAGATCCCAAGCTAAGGGTTTTGGAGTCTAAAGAAACCATGACAGCCAAGAAAATAGAGGGATGAAGACAATGGAGGATACACCGGGGCACTCTTCCAAGAACCCAGGTAGGAAAAGAGGAAGGAAGAGATAGAGTGAGTTGCTAACAGAATGTGGAAAACTCATGATCAACTCAGGTAAGATGAAATATCTTACTAGTTACTATTTTATAAACCTTAATGAAGCTTACAACCTGGAATATTAGGGGCCTAGGAAGTAAAAGGAAACAAATAAATCTCAGCAGTAGAATAAAAGAAGAAAAACCAGATATGGTTTTCATTCAGGGAACAAAGTGTTCGATGGATCAAATCAGAGAAATACATAGCAAATGGTTAAGCAGGTATGAGTATCTATAGGTAAAGGTAGACAACTTGGCAGGAGGGATTCTTACACTTTGGGATCCCCAAAAATTTGGAATCCTGGATGCGGAAGCATCTAGGAACTATATTTCACTGGTAATACAACCTAGGGGTGATAAGGAGATTTACATGATTACAAATGTCTATGGTCTCGTTGACATGACAAATGTGCACAATGCCAAGCAAGGGGGGCTAACTCTATAGCAAGCCCCAATTAGACCTACTTTCATTTGGAATGGCTAGATCAGACGGGTTTTAAGGGACCCCATAAACTGTTTGAACATGTCGAAAGATTGCTCCCAAGAGGAAGGCTTCAGTTAAATCGACAAAGATAGAACAACGAACCTCTATGTATTAAATCCTATCTATGCTACTTCTAAATACTCTAATCTATCTTACAAGAGCATGATACAGAGGTTTAAACATCATATATATGTTCAGCAGGAGTGTAGTAAAGAAGGTTAAACATCATGCATAGATTCAAGTCCAAATGAATCAATCACTAAATTCACAGCTAGACAAGAGTATATTAATGCTAAATTGCAATCGAATCACTCATATAGGAGTCCAAATCCTTCCATGGAATTAAAACTGCAACTAATTTTTAATTTAGTTTCAAATCAGAGACCATTCACAAGTTAACCATGAATCTGAATCACATTCAATTTAACAAGACTAATAGTGAATTGTAAGTCATCAATATGCATAAATATAAATCACATTTACATCCATGCCAGTAACAACACTTTGATCCAACAATACAATCAGTCCTCAAACTAAAGGCTTCTTCTTCCTTCAAACACAATCCTCCTCATCCACAATAAGTCGACACTCTTTTCTTGAAAATCAAAAAGCCCCTTTTCCTCTTCAGAGGCAATATTTATGCAAAAGCTCTTGACTCTGGGTTTACCCCGCCTCTTCATCTTCCCTACTGCTTTCGATATGTAGATGGAGTATACAGAGATAAAACTGTCAGTGTAACCGTTGTTGCGTAGGAAGCATATTTGCTGGAGCGATTAGTTTCATGAAGAAGTGACAGATGCGGGCAAAAAGGGTGGTTGTGTGTCGCTTCCTCCTGATGAAGACCAGGCCAGCTTTGCTCTCAGATTGTACAACCAACGCATGGGGCTCCGACTCAGAATGCTTGAGACCAGACCTTCAAACCTAATGCTTCTGCACATATGGCTCTTCGAATCCACTCCTGCATCTTTTGCTTCTCACCTGTGGGGATATCCATCATTAGATTCATGATTATTAATAATTTAATAGAAATATTCATATAAAGCACAAGCATTGCCCGCTACACTGAAAACCCAATCCCTTTGTTATTTTGGAAAATTTAGAAAACACAGGAAAACAAGGGAATACCCCGCCCTAATCACCCAAACTGGAAATCAAATGTTATATATCGACACTTATAAATATCGTTGGGTCTAGCATATCGCATATCGCAATAGGCATGAGCCTGGGGCTCCGCCAATATGCGATATGCGATATGGCCCCGGACCCGAAAACAGATATCTATATCTATATATATTATTATATTATATATATATATATATATAATATATTATATATATATATATATATATATATATATATTATATATATATATATATTATATATATATATATATATATATATATATATATTATTATATATATATATATATATATATATATATATATAATACTAGTGGCAGGTCCGCAATACAGTCCTGCCTTTGAAAACTGAGATTTCAATATTTTTGAGAAACAAAGGAATATATGGCGAAAACCATGTCCAGCCATAACGTCGGACTTGAAATGCTATACGCTCAGGTTCATAGAAATCGGCGGATCCGCCACATTGCCGCACACATTGTCTATAAGGCCCATGCTCCGCCGATATGCGATATGTGATTGGGGCCCCAGACTTAGGCCGATTGTGATGTACGATGGGGCTTTCAGACCTATATATATATATTATATATAATATATTATATATATATTATATATATATTTAATATTTGATAGGTCAGCGGGTCTGCTATATCGCTGCAGGGAATATGTATAAGGCCCTGTGTTATAGACATATTTGAGCATGCAACCCCAATCACATATGTCGATAAACCAAGGGCTCTTAAACCCCTAAAAGTGTTGTTTCATACCCTAAGGGGTCATGGTCAACTGATTACATCGTTTCCCAGAAGTTCCACCTGAAAAACTACTCAAAACTAGTCAAAACTGACCCATACAAACTGCTCCTTAGTCAAGGTGTGATGCATCTCACCTATTACACACGGGGGGTGCGATGCATACTGAAAGGCCTTCTATAGGGTGTGATGGGTGAGAGTAGACAAATGGTAGAGATAGTTTGCTAAGTGGAAACCCATAGAATCTTCTAGAAACTTCTCCTATGACACTTGCCTCTGTAAATTTGCCCAGGGATGAGTAAGAGATCATGAAATATTCAAGTGGAACCAAGAACTATCAATGAAATGACACTAATCAAAAACCCAGAAACTGACTCACCCCCTACAAATATCTATATATGGATCCCTCATCCTAGAGATCCAGAGGCTAGAATTTTGTAATCTGTAAGGAAGTATTGTTGGTTTCTCTTTGAGACATTATATTATTAGGTGATCTTGCTTTTCATGAGGTGAAGAGGGCTTTCATGTTGGGAGGATGATGTTGGATCAGACAGCTGGGTTGTAATCCTCTCTTTTACTTCTATCAATAAAGTTATTTGACTTTTCCTCCATATACTTGTGTATTTCTGAATCTTGTATTTGTGTATACAATTGTATGGTTAATGTACTTCTGATTCTACATTGTTTATGGTATCATAGATCTCTATGCTTTGATGGTTTCTTGTTGCTCTGCCTCTACAGGTGTTCTTTAAAGCAGGACAAGTGAGAAAGGAGTGGAAATCTCTATCAAAGGAGAGAGGAAACAAGCAAGGAGCCAAACGAAAGATTAAGGTTGGTGCTCTCTACTTCTCTCTTATCTATCATCCATAAAGGAAAACACAAGTTACTTTGAATTGTTTGTTTCTAAGATAGCTACCCATCTTAGTGGGACTAGCAGATCTGAATAGACACTAGTTTTCCCAGAAACAAAATGGCGACTCCGTTGGGGAGCAAATAGTTTGTTTGTTTGTTATTGTTGTTTGCTTTATAAACTACAGACAGAGCCTAAAGTTAAGCCAGCTAGCCTTCGAACTGCTTTTGCTATGCAACTACAAAGTATATCAATGTTGCTTCAGTCAATCTCCGGGTTGGTTTATGAACTGAACATCTAACTTGCAAACATCCTAAGTGCCATGGTGGTAGCTCAATAACCTAAAAGATCATACCCTTATACTTTGTGTTTATTGCCTATCATAGCCTAGCTGAAATCACTGAACTTAGCTGCAAATTTTGAGCAAAAACCAAGCTCAGTTTCGTTCTCTGGACCATTGCACTATCTCTCATTGGCAGTTTGGATGCATCACACCTCCTATGTGTTGCACGTGAGATGCATCCCTGTTTCCCTTAAGGACAGGTGCGATGATTGAATGAGACTATTTCCCTCTCTGGAATTTGGTTTTTTCTTCATTGTTGTCAGCTCTATTCAGTAGTTTTGCTGCCTATGAGCAATATATCATTGTTAAAGCCTTCTTCCTTAACATTATTCTGCCTCCACTGATAAGGAATTGTGAATATTTTTATGTATTTTTCATCATTTACAGTCCTTATTTGCAAAAAGTAGCTTAATCGAACTGTCATCTTTTGATTCGAAAGTGTCGCAACTATCATTTTGAGTCAAGAAAAATAGTGTCTTAAAGTCTTCCTCTTTTCAAATAGTCGATTGTACTTTTGCCATCGTATTTGATTTGAATTGTCAATATTTGAAGTGTCGAAAGCAGTTTTCCATTCGAAATTGAAAGTGTCGTCTTAGTCTTCCTTTCATTTTGAAAATAAATTGTTGAAGTGTCGCTTTGAAGAAAATAGTTTAGATCTATACTTAGTTTTCCTTTTTGGCATTCACACATTAAGGAAGCAGAAAAACAAATACATGCATGTGCATTTGAATTTAGACTGCATGTGGAAAATGATTTAGGAAGAGTGCATTTAGTCTGTTCTCTCTGCTCTCTGTTGAAATAATCGAACTTTTCTTTCCTCAGTAACTAGGATTTTCATTGCTAAAAGAAAACAAACGACTGTTTATCATTTTAGATTGCATATTTAGGAATTCTACACTACATCACTCAGTGAACCTTGAAAGGCAAACTTCTTAAGAAAGATCAACTTTGAAATAAACCTCAATGAACATAAAAACACTTTGGAACCTAACGCACAACATATAGAAGTCTAGGCTAGAGACGAATTCCAACATCGTAAAACCTGGTAACTGTCGTTTTTCATCGAAGGTTGGGTGATTCCTCCTCTTTGATACGACAAGTGATAGTACGGACTTGTGCTCCCCGTATCGTTGAGTATATATTGGGAGACCACAATAGGCTGATATCTTTTATCCTTAGGAAGCCGTGTCTGTCGCCCTATTGATCGCAATGCACTAAACACGAAATTCAGGAAGATTGATTGCCATACATAAAGTCCTTGGTAATTTCTCTTTAACTTACCACCAAGGTGTATATTGCAGTTTTGCGATTGATTTGGTAATCCCTCTGTCTAGACTTCTAGAGCAGTCACTTTCATTCCTTTTTGACTCCCTAAAAGAAAAGGTCCATCTAAGCACTTGCCACTTCAGGCTCATTAAAAATCGAAAGTGACTAGAGTCACCTTTAGCTTTTTCTCGACTCTTAAAAATTGAAAAAGCAAGTTGTGTCAAAGCGTCATAAAATTCATTTAATTCAGAATAACTTTTGCCCTTTTTAATTTTGAGTTGATCAAGTAATCCTCAATCGTGGAAGAAAGTCAATCAAAAACCCGTCGTTCATGGAGGCTAACGAGTCAACTGTCTTTGACTCCTGAAACGAAACCATTCCGGGCAAAATAGTCTCGTTTGACTGGATCAAAATCTCCTAGTTTATTTGAAACTTGTGTTTCAACATCATTAGAGACTCTAGTTACTCCAATTATTTAAGGTACCCCTGACTTTACAAAAGAATTTCCGTAGTTACAAGAGGACATTAGAACTAATCCTAGTGTAATGGTAAACACTTCTATCCCTGAACTAGCTCCCACTAGAGCTGATTCAGAAGGTGTCACCCCTCCAGTATCTGTCGCTTCAGAAACTATACCTTCTTTGGCACCGGAAATATTTTACTGACCTGACGGTCTACCTCTTCCACCTGGACTGATTGCTATAGAAGATATTGTAGAGGATCTTCCATCCAGTACCCCATTGCATTTTGGAACTGGGATCCACCTATATCCTTCTACTACAGAAGTTAATTCTTTTGATCACCCTTCATCGCAAGTTCCTATCGAATCGCTAGGAAATCTTTTGGATAGACTCAATATGTCTGAACAACCATCGACATCTAGGACTGTGTCATTTGATACGGAAGCAGTAGAGCTTCCTGCCACTACTCTGACAGTGTTCGTTGGTATACCATCTGTCCCAACTAGTTCTCAACCGCTAGATGGAGTCCACCCACGGACTGTTTCGACAGCATGTTCTGTTCCTATTTGTTCATCCAGAATCTTATCTGGAATTTCTTATGTTGAGACTCAGCAAATTGATCCTTCACATCAGTATCAATTTGGACAGTCCAGTCTCCAAAGACCAATTTATCCTTTGAACATTGGATTTCTGCCATATGGGGGGCAATATGCCTTTTCATTGTTCCCTCTGGGAGAAAAACCATATGAGAGTTCACAACAAAATTCGAGTCAAATTGGAATTGCATCCAGTGGTTAGGTACCAATACTGCCTCAATAAGAAAGAGTTGTATATTCAATGCAACCAAATCAACCTGTGTCGAACATTACCACTACACCTGCTATTGTGACAATGTCGCAAGTACAAGCGCTGCCTATTGTATGTCAACCTCAAGTCTCTCAGGTCGTAATACAACAACGTCTTGTCTCTACGACTCAATCACAACCTCAGATTAGTGGCTCCTTAACTGAAGCGACTCAGGCTCAAATGGGTACCATCACCCCTCATCTTGGTCAAACATCTAGTATTGGACAACAGCCAAAGGTCCAACAACCATGGCTGGTACAATATCAACAACCACAATTCCAGCAAGCTTACTGAGGACTTGAGCAACAAAGCTTTGCAGGTAATGGGAAACCGTATGTTCAAAATGATTACCAGCAATCATATTATAATGGTTATGCCCATCAACCTTATCAAAGTTATCAGCATCAGATACATTATGCTAGTATGCAAAGACCTATTGCTCAGGAAATCCCATCTTAGCCTGGGTATGCTTCACCAAACTTGAAGCAACAGTTGCATTTCGTAGCAACTTTAGAATTACCAAATCTAAACCAGCTAACAAACGATCTAATTGCTTACGCCCCTTGGTGGCCAGTGATTCCTCATAAACTTCCCTCAGATATTCCTAAATTCAATGGAAATCTAGGTGAAGATCCATCGAATCACGTAATGACCTTTCATTTGTGGTGTTCATCCAACACTCTCAATGATGATTCTATTAGGCTTCGCCTTTTTCAGCGAACACTAACTGGTCTGGCAGTGAAGTGGTACATCGAATTGCCTAGAGCTTCATTTGACAACTTCAGCACCCTCGCCATTACCTTTATAACCCACTTTCAGTTACCCATAAGGTACGAAACGGGAATAAAGCTCCTTACCAATTTTAAACAGACAATAGCCACTCACATATCTGATCATATTCATGAGTGGCGACGGCGTCGTCGAATGGTAAAGACATATGTTCCTGATCAACTTCTAGCTGAATGGTTTATTAAATCATTGTTACCTTCTATTACAGAAGATGTGGCTAAGGGAGGAGTCGTCACTGAAGAGCAAGTCATTGCTCGTGCACAATATTTAGACTTGATATATACTCAATCTTGCACACTCTATGAAAAAATTCCTGACGCTCCTAGACCAGAGTTTTCCATTCCTCCCCATCCTAAATCAAACAGGGACTCTCATGCCGACGATGGCGTGATCAGTACCTCAAGTACGCAAACCACAAAGGCTCCATCTGGTAAAGCCCTATCAGTTTCTAGTCAAAAATAAAATGACAAACTTCCTGCCTCGGAGGTTAATGCCATGTCATCTGACAAGGGAAAAGAACTAAAGCAACCAGGGGGCAAGAAGAAAGGGAAAAACAAAAATAAGAAACAGGAAGATTCAACTCCTGATAAATCTTCTGAAAACCCTACTAGTAAACAGAAACCTCGTTATCCATGTTTAATATGTAACGACGAGCATTTCACGAGAGATTGTCCACGTCGAGGTGAGGTTGCAAAATTTTTAAAGACTTCAACTACCTCAGCGGTGTTGACTGATCTGTTTCCAAACCCAAAAACCAACCTAGTTGCTATCGATCATGCTTCCAAATCCCAAGTTCTTATGTTATCCATCTCGAAACAACAAAATGATGCTTTGATATCCACAAGGAATAAAGATTATGGGAATCCACAGATGTCGAACAACAAGGCTACAGATCAACCCAGTAGTTCGACAACAACTTTGTCAGAAGTTGTGCCGCCCATCATTCCTGAATTAACTATAAAGTCGCCAAAGGGAGTAGTACATAAATCGACATTTAATCCTTGTGCTCGAGCAGCATAGAATTATAATATAGTGGAAGATCTGGCTCAGTCGCCATCTGCTATGTCGACACTTGAAGTACTACAGAATTTCCCCTCCCAAAAGCAGGCTCTGTTATCAGCAGTAGGTGGGATTGACCCAATAGATTCCAATATTGTGACCTTCAACCATAAAGGATACAAACCTCAGTTACCGAACCAACTCACTTTCCTTATACAGGTAAAAACATTCAAAAAAATTGTTCATCGAATAATTATTGATGAGGGGGCATCTACCTGTATTATGTCAATGAGTTGCTAGAAAACTTTAGGCTCGCCACCCTTGTCACGATCATAAACAACATTAAAAGTGTTCGATGGAAGAACATACACACCGTATGGGATTTTAAGTAACTTGCAAGTTGAACTGGGGGGCAAGACAGTAGAAATTGAAGTTGAGGTCATTGATGGAAACCTTGAATACAATATCCTTTTGGGCAGGCCTTGGATTTATGCTGTGGTTGCTGTTGTGTCAACATATTTTAGAAATATTGCATTTCCCTTCCAAGGCAGAATTACAATCAATGACCAACTGACCTTTTTCCCCAATAGTTCACAAGCTATGAGAAGCATTCCAATGATCCATGGAAGCTCTCAATCGCTTCAAAATGTCAGAGTAGGTCTCCTAAAAGACCCCACCTTAATGGGTACTTTTTCCCTCCCGCCTCCAAGTAATCTGGTGGAAGTGGCCACAATGGAAACTAGTCATATGATATCTTCTACATCATCAAATATTAAGAAGAACTCTGACCATTTTGATACTATGGGTCATCGAGGACGGTTCTTATCTTGTGTCGACCTCATTACAAAATGAAACAAGGGTTATGAGGATAGTTCTTTTACTGTGTCAACCTCATTAAAAAATGAAACAACTCCCTTTCCAAATCGAGTCTTTGATTATGATCTCGTAAAATCCAAGTCGAGTCTTTCAAAGATCTCGAAGGTAAACCTTCATTCCAACCACCGCGTTGAATGCAATGAAGCTTGGGGGGCATGCACCTCGATTTGCATCATTATGTTGGGGCATGTGAACTTATAACAAGCATAGTTTTTCATTTTAAGCTTGTGTAAACATGAAACCGAAGATGAGCAATGTTATCGTATGGTTCAAGCTTGTTAAAAAATCAACCTACCACTGAGCATAGTTTCTCCTGATTCAAGCTCGTTAAAAAATGAATCCACCCTTGGTAAATAACCTTTGTGATTGTCCTGCTATCAACCTTTTGACCCTTGGTTATGTTCCTACCATCACCTCCATCCGTTTGGCGAATCATATGCTTCCACTTGATTGTTTACCATTTTGAGGAACAGCTGTGATGAGCGGTCCTGTTAGCCAACCTCTTCACACCACCATGTTTTGAGAAGTTCCAAGATTACCCGGAACTAGTTGCTACCCCAAAACACCACTCGTTCCTCAATATCGAGTCTCCTTTAAACCCTTTTCAGACTCATAAAAAATAAAAAGATTGTCAAGCATTCCAGCTCGTTAAAGTGTTTGGAAATAACGAGTCTATTTTAAACTCTTTTTAGACTCGCTAAATATGAAAATATTGTCGAGCAATTGGCCTCTCCAGCTCGCTAAAGTGATTGGAAGTGCCATCCCTCCTGTATTTTAATCTTTTTGGGACCTGAGGGATTATCCCACAAAAAGATCGAGCGCTTGTCTTTTTCGGCTTGCTAAAGTGATCGGAAAAGTCATCCCTTTTGTATAATTTTACTCTTTTTCGGACTCAAGTGATTATGATACAAAAAAAGAACTTTTGGAGTTTCCTTTTTGTCCCTTTTCAAACTCTCTAAACATGAAAAGGACTGAGTTATCCTTGTTGTTAAACTCGTTAAAACAATAGCGACAAACTTGTCCATCTAGATAAGAACGAGTTTCATTATTGCTAGGCTCGCTAAAACATAGCAACAGGTTTGCCCAAAGGGCAAATTATAGAACAAGCATATGTTATTGTCCTTAAGCTTGACAAAAATAAAGAGGTACTGGTCAGCAATGACTGGGGAAAAAGGGAAGAAAACTTGAAGAATTTTATTGGTAGCAGGTCGCTCTTGAACATGACACTTTCACTCCATCACCATGATTGAGTCGGGTTGGGTTATTTCGTTCAACCAGTCATATCACCATTGGTCCTCCATACCATCTGTTTTGGGGTTAACGCTACCAATCCATTTCAGTGCCACCGATATGTTCAAGATAATTCGCTCAAAGAATTCACCAACCCAGCTAACGCCTCATCCACTGCAATACCTTCACTCTCCATTTTTCATGACCGCCATTCCTGAACCTTGTATCATCAGATCATTTTCACCTCCATAAAATCATTTGCATCGTTTCATGTCGTAGATGTGGGATTCATGAAGGCCCTCCTACGACGGGTCACTTCTTGTCGACATCAGCTCATTATCCAAGAAGTTGACTTAGGAACAACCCTTTTAGTACTTTGAATCTTGCATGCCTCAATGGCAAGTTTCTCACTCCTGGCGACAAGTTTACATCCCTTCGACCGAAAGATTTTGTGTGGTGTTCAACATCGACTCATATATTCACACCACGTGAATTGTACTGTAGTACTTTGAGGGTCATTATCATTTTCGGTGATTCCTCTCGTGCCAGTTAACAGCTTACATCATTGGCTGGTAATCAGACGATGTCTTTTCATGTTCGACTCCAGAACATCTTTTCACATCGATTGATTTGTACATCGGGCGAAGATTGAACGAGTTTGAAGACCCCAGATTTAGTTTCATCCATCTGGGCTACAATATATTCAAGAAAATAAAGACATAAAATGTACTCCATAGCTGCACAGATGATCATCCAAGCTAAGGGATGATGGCTCTACAAGAATCACCAGTGTGCAACAGCAGACAATTGTCTGTCCTATGTACATGAAAATGAATTTATAAAGTTGAGCATTGGAATGCCCACCTCAACTAGATCATGAAAATAATATGAAGATAATGTATTGTATTGTATCTTATTACAGGTCACCTTCCAGTTCGAAAAACCTCGGATCCTCATGATAAAGCATTTCACCCGACATCAGAAGATTTACGACCTCATGCTTTAGGGGGAAACTGTTATAGACATATTTGGGCATTGCAACCCCAATCACATATGTCGATAAACAAAGGGCTCTTAAACCCCTAAAAGTGTTGTTTCATACCCTAAAGGATCATGGTCAAATGATTACATCATTTCCTAGAAGTTCCACTTGAAAAACTACTCAGAACTAGTCAAAACTGACCCATACAGACTGCTCCTTAGTCAAGGTGTGATGCATCTCACCTATTACACATGGGGGGTGCAATGCATACTGAAAAATCCTTATGTAGGGTGCAATGGGTGAGAGTAGAAAAATGGCAGAGACAGTTTTCTAAGTGGAAACCCAGATAATCTTCTAGAAACTTCTCCTATGACACTTGCCTCTCTGAATTCTCCCAGGGATGAGTAAGAGATCATGAAAACTCCAAGTGGAACCAAGAACTATCAGTGAAATGACACTAATCAAAAACCTAGAAGCTGACTCACCCCCCTGCAAATATCTATATATGGATTCCTCATCCTAGAGACCCAGCGGCTGGAATTTTGTAATCTATAAGGAAGTGTTGTTGGTTTCTCTTTGAGACATTGTATTATTGGGTGATCTTGCTTTTCATGAGGTGAAGAGGGCTTTCATGTTGGGAGGATGATGGTGGATCAGACAGCTGGGTTGTAAACCTCTCTTCTACTTCTATCAATAAAGTTATTTGACTTTTCCTCCATATACTTGTGTATTTCTGAATCTTGTATTTGTGTATACAATTGTATGGTTAATTTACTTATGATTCTACATTGTTTATGGTATCATAGATCTCTATGCTTTGATGATTTATTGTTGCTTTTCCTCTACAGGTGTTCTTTGAAGTAGGACAATTGAGAAAGGAGTGGCAAGCTCTATCAAAGGAGAGAGGAAACAAGCAAGGAGCCAAGCGAAAGATTAAGGTTGGTGCTCTCTGCTTCTCTCTTATCTATCATCCATAAAGGAAAACACAAGTTACTTTGAATTGCTTGTTTCTAAGATAGCTACCCGTCTTAGTGGGACTAGCAGATTTGAATAGACACTAGTTTTCTGGGAAACACTCCGGGCTCCACCGATATGAGATATGCGATTCGGGTCAGACCTGACAATATATGCAATGCGATTCATAGGGCTGGCGGGTCCAAAGACCAGGGGTGCGTTGTTTATACACATGGTTTTGGGGCTAGGCCAAGAGCAATCTACGATAGGCTCCAGACCCGAGATGCATACATTTGAGTTAATAAAACCCGTCGGGTCCGAAAGCCATGAATGCCTTGTGTTATTGCGATAGGCCCAAAAAAGGGGTTATGCATGCTTTGTGAAGGATTTCTGCCATAAGGCATTATGGAGGGAATAATAATGCGATGAGGGTTTTGAGGGGTTAAACAAACCCCGATAAATATAGGAATGAAGGGCTTAAGCAAGGGGTTGGTCGAAGGGCTTTACCCCTTTGTGAATGGAAGATTGGGCCCTCCATAGACTTAAAATTACTAGGATGAAAGGATCATTCAAAGAGATGATAGATCAGACTTATAGGGGGCCCATTTAAAATTTGCTATCAGAGCATGTTTTAATAGGGTTGTAGCTGTGACCACAACAAATGGAAAACCGCTGGGTGAACCAGTTATCTCTGTTACCAAATAACCTTCAGATCAATAGAACATCAGGATATTAAAATAGACTTGAAATGCAAACTACACAGATGGAAAAGCATGGGTTCCACTTAAACACTACTGCTTCAAAAGGGATATAGACAAATAACTTCTACTTGCTAATATGATTTTGATAGGCATTCTCCAATGGCAGCATTATGAGGTTTATTAACTTCCCTTTACCTGTTTCCCAACTTCAAAAATCCCTTTAGGGCCATCACTGGTCTGTCCATACCTGTTTAGGTGTGTACCTCAGCTCTTTATTGCTCATCAAGATTGATGTAGACATGTTGTTCTTGCACTTTATATGAGAATTCCAGTGCTATATTATTGATTGAATGGGGCGGAGTCATGGATCATGCCATATTTTTAAACTGCTTAAGTAAGGTTGGGCTTGCTATGTCAACCGGTACTCTAAGCCCAGCAACAGTCCTTACTCTAACTAGCTTCCCAAACAACCTGTTCTTCCAGATAGGTACAAGGACTTAACATTTCATTTCTTTTTAGATAAGTCCTTCCAGTTTCAAGCACAAGGACTAGAACACAATTAGATTTGCCAAAGGGTATGAGACAGTGAGCTGAGCCCATGAAAGGAGGTTTTCTTGTGAGTAAAAGGTATTGGACCATTTAGTGTGGTGGATGGGACCAATGGAGAATGAATGTAAACCTTACAAGCAAGTATAGGCTAGGTTTGAGTGGGATTTAAATGCAACATTCATCCATGTCAGTCCAATTCTAGTTACACATTTTTGTTTTATACAGATGTCATTACATGCTTCAGATATCCAAGTTATCAATAGATCTCACATAGTTCCCAAGAGATGCCATGAGGGGTTTCGGTTTGCATTCCACTGTTGATTCTCAAGTGCTCATGGGCTGATGGAAAGTTTACTTGATTGACAAGGAAATGATGGACTCAGGAACAACAGAATCATCAGCAAGTTAATGCAGAAGGGAAAGGCTAAGAGTGGTGAATGAGGGCAATTCTGAAAGGTAGAATGAGACCGAAAGACTACAATTAGTTGGCTAAAAAGGAATGTAATTCAAA
>APFE031433597.1:3206-38750 GCA_000404065.3 Pinus taeda
TCTTCCATATAGTCATAGGTTCGGCACACGACTTCAAACTCAAATAGAAATGTTTCAGGATCCTCACTTCGCAACCCATAAAAGTTTGGGAGGACAGATGGTGAGATGTTCTTCATTGTTGTATGAGTTTCCTCATCAACTATAGGGAATCTAAATGAGTTATCTCCTTCCCTATTTCTTCCATTATTACCTCCACCTCCACCATTGTTGCCTCCATTATTTCCTCCTCCTCTACCTCTACCCCCAAATGCATTGACTACTTCCTCCATCATGATAGTTTCCTCAGAGTTTTATAGTTCTTCTATCAAGGGTGGACAAGAGAGAGTTTCTTCCTTCTCTTCTTTAGGTGATTCTACTTCTTTGATTACAATATGTTCCCCTGTAGAAGTGAAGAAAGGTTCTTCTCCTAGATGAGATTTGGTAGATAGTGTAGGAGAATCCTCTAATTCAGCTGCTACTGCTTGAATTCTAGGAATCCTAAGGCTGGGAGTAGATGGGGGTGAATCTTGTCTATGCCTTGAAGTAGATGGAGTTGTGAAAATCGAACTCTTGGTTCTAGCTATAAACCTTCCCCTAGAATCTCTTGCTCTATGCATGTCATTTTTTTGTTTTTTATTTTTTCTTTCAAGTTGGGCTAATAATTCTCTTTCCGATCTTCCAAATCACACTAGGTGCAAGAAGAGAGCATAATCAATAAATTATTGAACTAACAATTCTCTTTTCTGATCCTCCAGATCACGCTAGGTGCAAGAGGAGAGCATACTTCAAGAAGTTATCAGTTTTTCCCTTTTTTTTTTTTTTTTAAGAAATTGGCTACCTAGTTACACTTCCCCGGCAACGGCGCCAAAATGTTTGGTCAATTTAGTGTGTCCTAAATTGCTACATGAATTATCAATCCGAGATTCGTAAATTGATGAAGTGTGGCACACTATATGTGCAAGACAACCTATTTCTTACTTTTTGTAGTTTTTGATTTTTATTTTGTTTTGGGGATTTTATCTTTGTTTGTCTCCTAATGTGAATGGAAATCCTATCCTTGAGTTTTAAGAATACTCTAGAAGGCAAGTATGGATATAAACTTTTTAAGAAAATTATGTCCTCTATAATGATTTCCAGAACTTTAACACTTCAGAGGGTCTTAGAGCATACTAATGTTGAAATTAATACTTGAACAAAAATGAAAATGTGCTGCTACTCAAGTCAAACAAATAATGAACTATTGATCATGAAACCATTATCTCTGATGCTGTCTAAATACAGAAAAATGAATTAAGCCACTGCACTCAAACAAATCAAAAATTTCAATCTAATAAAAGTAAAATGAATTCACATCATTCATAGTTCGACACCTCGCCAGGTAGTCTAAGCTATGGCTTTTGGAGATAACATCAATGATATGAGAAAGTTGATATCTAATTGCAGAAAAGTAAAACTAAAATAAAATCACATCAATCATAGTTTGATACCTTGCCAGGTAGTCAAAGCTATGGCTTTCAGAGATAACATCAATGACATGAGCAATCTGATATCTAATTGCAGAAAAGTAAAACTAAAATCAAATCACATTAATCATAGTCTGATACCTCGCCAGGTAGTCTAAGCTATGGCTTTCGGAGATAACATCAATGACATGAGCAATCTGATATCTAATTGCAGAAAAGTAAAACTAAAATCAAATCACATTAATCATAGTCTCATACCTCGCCAGGTAGTCTAAGCTATGGCTTTCGGAGATAACATCAATGACATAAGAAATCTAATGTCTAATTGCAGAAAAGTAAAACTAAAATCAAATCACATTAATCATAGTCTGATACCTTGCCAGGTAGTCTAAGCTATGGCTTTCGAAGATAACATCAATGACATGAGTAATTTGATATCTAAACTAACTACTAAAGCAAGTGAACAAGACTGGAATCAAAGCATAACTGAAATTAAAACTAAGAAAAGCAAAGTCAGTAGAGAAGATAGTTCCATGTCACTAGTTATTGTAAAAACTGTAAGAAAATACCCGGGCCTACTCTATCCTGAAACATACACACACTGATCAACGTTAACAACAATATACAAAGCCTGTAAAATCATGAACAGAAACAAAATCTTAATACCATGGATGAAATATATAAACAGGTGGATAACTTCTAAAATATACGCAAATGAAATGAGAAAAAAATGCATAAAACTTTATAGTAATAAGAAAACGAAACCTCAATGTGCAGGGGCCCTCTGCACAGCCTCGGTAAACAGGTTATCAGTCAAGAATTATGCTCACGCAATCACATAGAAACATAGTCTTCTTTTATATTTCAAAACAACATTACCACAGTGGGACTAGTGTTATGGCACAACAACTTTAACAGCAAAATTGCATTCACAAAGACTAACTCTATGCGTATAGAAGCACGTTATTTATAACAAAAACTTCATAATTGTTTTCCTGTGAAACTACATCAACAGAAGACACGTAAAAGACAGCGTCCATGGATTTAGCATGATGGTTGCCGAGATTATTAAATCTATCAAAAGCGACTGTTGGATTCACATCGTGGGGCAGCCTACAGGTGTCAACATGACCCCGGGGATCTAGAAACGGCCACGAATCCTTCACGTGGTTGAGAACAGAGTCCAGCTGCCGTAGGACTCGTTCGGTAGACCATCCTTTGACCACGGATTTCCTTGATGAATCCGGCTAGACCAATAGGACCCGATCCATGTCCAGGTCATTTCTAACTTGCCAACGTGTCTGATTTTGCCGAATGACACCTGCAACTTGGAGTTTAACAAAAACAGCTACAGAAAGTTGAACCAGCTGCAGAAAGTGGCTACATTCTGCAACTCATAAGCAAAATCTAATTCAAACAGCAAAAACAAAACATAGTTAGAAAACCACTTTAAATGCCCTTTTAGAATCAATATGCAATGATGTTGATAGGTTATGAGGTCCATATGGGTGGAAAAAGTTTAGGAAAATGTGTAGGTGATATGTAGTTTCAGGGCTCAACAACATTATCCTTCATCTGTTTGATTCACATTTCTTTCACATTTGCATGGGGTTGGGAGAGGGAAAAAATAATTATGCAGAGCTGCTTTCACTCTGTCACCTCTTATACTTTGCAATGCAAAAACAGTGCAGACACATAGAAATATTTGGAGACTCCAAAATAGTCATTAACTAGTTCAACAACACAACATCATGCCATGCATATACTCTTAGAACTATTTTGGATGATATTATTTTTCTCAAAACACATTTTGATCATGTCTCATGCACTCATATCTACAGGGAGCATAATGAAGGTGCAGACAAGCTATCGAAAGAGGCAACACATCGTCCTTGAGGAGAATGGATGATTACAGAGCACTTACCTGAGCGGACCTATCGCTTTTTCCATAGACCATATATGGAACAGGAAGTACAGAGGGAAGACAAGTCCTAATTTCAGCAGTCTAGCTTTTTTTGTTTATATCTCTTTTTGGCAACAGAACAGAAATCACCAATGGTGTAATTTTGAAATATGTAATTATTTTGTATATGATCAACAACCATTAGTATACCCAATATAGGGTCATTTTGTAGAAATTTACAGTTCTGACTTTATTACAAACTCTTAACAGTTGACTACGGTCATGGTACTTGCATATGCCTATGGCATTTACAACATGTAATTTTCACAAATTAATGGAAATTATGACATTTTCTCCGTGGGAAAAAAAAAGTGATGATTTAATTGAACAACTGAAAGGGGCCACTGTATTCACCAAAATCAACTTGAGGTTTAGATAACATAAGGTCCAAATCAAAGAAAAAGATATTTATAAAATGATTTCAGAACATGGTATGGCCACTATGAGTTTTTGGTGGTACCTTTTTGGCTAACAAACACTCCAACTGCTTTCATGTGCTTGATGAATAATGTGCTTAGACCATACTTTGATAAATTTGTGCATTATTTGTGAATGATAGCTTAGTATATTTAGAGGGAAAAAAACATGAGGATAGACCACATGAGAGTTGTTCTACAACTACTAAGGGAGCATAAATTTCATGCAAAACTCAACAAGTGTGAGTTTTTCCAAATCCAGCTACTTGGGGTATGTAATTTCAAAGGAAGCAGTGGTTGGTATTTCAGAGAAGATCAAAATAATAATGGAATGGCCCACTTCCCAGAATGTAATGGAGATAAGATCCTTTATGGGATTAGCTAGTTATTATCAAAGGTTCATTCGTAACTTCTCAAATATTGAACATCCCATCATTGCTTTATGAAGAAAAGGAGTAAAATTTCAATGGACACTTGAATGTGCAACTAGTTTTGAACAATCGAAGACGTTACTCACTTGTGAACCTAACTTGAAAATAACTGACCTAGAAAAAGATTTTGCTGTTTGCACTAATGCTTGTAAGGAGGGACTTATTGGAGTTTCGATGCAAAATGGCATGTGGTTTTCTATGAATCTAGGAAGTTGAATTATCATGAAAATAATCATGTTACCCAGGATTTGGAGTTGACAACTATAGTTCATGCTTTAAATATGTGCATACATTACTTATTGGGAAGAAGGTTTGTGCTGATGATAAACCACGATAGATTGAAATATTTGTTTGACCAACCCAAGCTAAATTCCAGACAAGCTAGGTGTTTGGATTTGATCAGTGAGTTGGACTTTGATATTAAGCACATTAAAGGAAATGGAATAAGGTGGGAAATGCACTTATTAGGAGTTTGCAAGAGTTCACCTAGCAACTATGAGAACATGCTCAATTCACATCAAGGAAAGAATTAAAGAGGCAATGATTCTTGATGAGCAATACCAATATATGAAGTGTTGGAAGAGAGAACTAGAATGATATGGGAGCAACAATCACTAGCTCACCAATGATGGCATAATTTTGTTTAAGAACATAAAATATGGGCTTGATTCAACTGATATAAGTAAAATTATTATGGATGAGTTTCATAAAAGACCTTACTCAGGTCATCCTAGTTACTAGAAGATGATAATAACAATGAAAAAAGCATATTTTTGGCTAGGAATGGATAAATATTTTGTAAAATACCTTGCCAAGTATTTGGAATGCCAATACGGGAAGGTAGAATGTAGACATCCAACTGTATTATTGCAACCAATCCTAATCCTAGTTTGAAAACATGAAGTCGTAGCTATGGACTTTATCACAAGATTCCCCAAGAAATATAGGAAACATGATGTTGTCATGGTGATAACGGATAAGTTGAGCAAGGCAAATCACTTTATAACTATTAAATATACTCATAAAGCAATTGATATAGCTCAAATCTTCATGAAAAAAATATTTAGGTTGCATGTAGCACTTAAAAAGATAATATCAAATGAAGATGCCAATTTCACTTACAATTTCACTTATATTCTCCGGAACAAAGGCTCCATTGCCTATTATATCCTACAACTGACTAAATGAACACTAAAATTAAACTAAATTAGGGGAAATATATGACATAAGCTCATATTTACAATTAACTACAACAATACACAAGCCACTGTGTGTGTGAGTGGGATTGGCTTGAAAGGTCAAATAATAATGAGGGTGGGGGGATGGGGAATTCATTCAAAAACAATGCTTAAAAAAACTACTATAAATATTTGAATCTAACTAAAATTTGGGTCTAGATAACGACACAATAATTTTTAAGACCCTCTGTCAAGAGACCGTGAATGATTAATTTTTATTTATTTTATATTTTATATTTATTTGCATGCAATATATTGAAATAAATGAACAAAAAAGCTCTATCTCGTAAATGAAACCTAATTATTCATCTAATGTTTTGAACATCAACAATTATTGTCAATTATAAATAAACAAATAATAAATCTACAATGCTTAGCAGTTTTGACAATAAACAATATACTAAAATGTTTCAAAAGAAATATTTAATAGTACATCGCAACATTCAACAGAAAATGACAAGTAGATAAATGAGAGCATAAATACTAGAAACATGTATTAAGTAATTAAAAAGATCATAGGATATCAAGCTCATGACTCATGAACACATCAATTTATGAAAGTGGTCTTCAAAAGGCTTCAAAATCAAAAGTCTGATTATAAAATCAAAATCTCCAGTCTTAACCATTCTTGATCCATACTCCAATGTAATGGGTCATATAAATAAGAAATAAAAATAAGAGAAGAATTGGTTTTCTAGCTAAAGATAGAAAATCTTTTAAGATTTTCTTTTATAAAAAATAATGCTAAAAATAAAAGTCCTATCCTTATCAAAGGATTTTCTCCAGAAATATGGGTGGGACGTTTCAATCTTCCTCCTCACTCTGAGATGATTTGGATAATTTGTTTGGCAATATGTTTAGAGCATTGGCTTGAATATAGGCTAACCATTATGAAAAGCGTTGATTGATTGAAGAGAAGTGCACATGAATGAAATGATCAATACCAATATGACTTCTAGCCATAAAACTTTGAATATATATATTTTTTCTCTTATCTGGTGGAAAACCTTGAGATGAACTTAATATGTTCAAACAAAAACTGAATTTTTTTTTAAAAGTCTTGTTGATTCCATACTTTCATTTCTTTGATCATTTTGTAATTTGTTGCTCTCTTTTCTTCAATCTCATGTTGTTTGATGATCCCTGGTATTGCTTCCCTTAAATTCTTTGGACTTGGTAAAGCTAATTAGTTAACAATATCAAATCCATAATCCCAAACTTTATCACACAATTGAGTAACACTTTTAATCTGTTTTGAATTTCTTTAGAATAAGATTTTATTTGCCCTAATGAGGCAAACATAAGTTAAACATTTTTCTTGGGAAATCTTTCAATATTTTTTGGGTTGAACTATTTTTCCCAATCCAGGATTCAGATGAATCTTTTCTTGACATTCATGTCTTCCTCCATTAGAGATTCAATCCTATCACTAAGATTAACAATATATATATTATCAAGATATTGTTAATCTTAGTGACGGGATTGAATTTCTAAAATGGAGGAAGACATGAATGTCAAGCAAAGATTCATCTGAAGATTCATATATATATATATATTATTAATCAGATATTGTTAGAACTGCTTGTAAAACTTAATCTGATTCTTTTGCAATAATTGATTAACTTGTAGGGCCTATTGTTTGAATATGACCATACTTTGATCAACTTCTTGATTTTTGTTGCTTGCAATTTAAGAGTTTCAACTTGTTCTTTTAATGTAGAAGATATTACCTCTATTTACTTTCAGCTTCTTCATTTAGAATTCTGATCTGATCCTCATAATTTATTCTTATATTTTCAACTTCTTGTGCATGTTTGCTTTCTGTTTCTACCAATTTATTCTTCAAATCATTTTTCCAATTTAACCTCTCTGTATTGAATTTTTCCTCTAACTATTTTTGAGATAATGCAAAACCTTCAGTAGGAGTGGCATAATGTGCTTGCCACCGTTCTCTATAAATATTTTACTCTTTTCTAATTCAACCTCCAGTTGTTTAATTCTCTGAACTTTCTTATCATAATCAAGAGAAAGTTCACTCACTAAATTTTGTTTGTGATTGAAAAAGGCACCAACAACTTGAGTGGATTATTGAACTTTTTCCTTTGGATCACCAATAGCCTACCAACTGAACTCTGATACTGTTTCAATATCATCTAGTTTTCTTTTCCTAGTCCTTTTCACAACTGATTTGGTTTGAGAATTATAATAATAATCAGTGAGAGATGGCATTATGTCAACTACTAGTTCAACTTCAAATAATGGTTTGAAAATAAATATTGCTAGAGGAATATTGGTTGAAATAGGTGTTACTAAAACATTTGGAGATGTAATCTTCATAGAATATTCTGGAGTTTGAAAATAATTCAGAGTTGTTTCCAAACTTTCTGGCACTATTGGTGTTGAAGTAGATTGGATTTATTTACTGATACCATCATCAATTTTTTGAACATCATTCATCTTTTTTTTTTTTTTCCCTCAAGGGAAATAAATTTTCTTGATTGGGTTTCCATTTGTTTTATTTTTTCTAGAGAGTCAACATTAATAATTAACATCTTCTCTGTAGGAGAGGTTGGATTTTGAACCAACTCTGTTTCCATAGAAAGACCCTTCTTAAGATGACTTTTTTCCTTTTCTCCTTGAACTTCCTTTGATTTCTTTATCATTTTACTGTCTTTATCTCAGTTTTTCAATAAAGAAGAGATATCAAATGAATCAAAATATTTTAACATTTGTTCATTTTCAAGCTCTGGTTTGGGGGAATATTAGTAAAATCAACAGATAATTTTTCAGAATATTTGAGTTTCTCAAAAGGAATTGAACTTTGAAGACTCTTTTGTCTAAGAAAATCCTCATAAGTCTCCTCCCTAAATTTCTAGACTTTGAATTTCTCTTCTTCCTCCATGAAATGACCCCTCCTAATAACTTGCTCAAAATCACCAAAATGAATAAATACATAACCAAATGGAGGTGTCTGATTTTGATAATTTTTTGAGTAGCTGACTACTTTATAATGATTGCTAACAATGTTTACATGATCATAGTTGTAAAAGGGTAATACATGCAACCAAATGTTTTGAAGTTCCTGTGCTTCAATCCTTACATGACTTCTGCCTCTTAAAGTCATTTGTCTAATTTTAATAGGAAATTAGGCCACACCTTCTTTTACAACTTAATTTATTGTCCTATCCATACAATGTAATTTGGTTATTTATTTATCGAATATATAACCTATGAGGAATGAATTTTGGCAGAACATGGGGTCCTACCTCACTACCATATATTCTGATAAAGGAGAAAGTTTCCTCAACAAATAAATCACCAATTTGAGACACAAATTCTTGAAAGTTGTTATTAATTCCCCGAGGAGATGTTCAAAGGCAAAGTTTGATATAATGGGATCACAATTTTTCACATATATCATAAAAACGATCTCTAAAATTATTTTCCCACAAAATGGTTGTATAGTCTTGAATACCCAGCTGACTATCAAAAGAATAACTCCATCCTATTAATGGAAATGGTACTGAAGCCATTACAATATCCAAAAGATAAGTAGACATAGAGAAAATGTTGAAAAATGCAACGATAAATTCTCAATTTGATTTAGCCTTGATTAAATTGAAAAAATTCGAATTTGCACATCAGCAAACAACTTGGATGCAGTTACCTTGTGTGAGATGGATTGTGTCACCCAATTTACTTAGTAAATTCGATTTGGAGGAGTTAGAGTTCAATTAAGAATGTGTGATTGTTAATTTGTAGCAATCAAGGTTAGTTATTTCAAGTTGTTTTTAGTTAAACTAGTTCCAATTATTGGAGGAATTAGTGGAAGGTCAGTTGTGCAGTGAAACTTTAGTCTAACTCAATGATCATCTAGTTAACTAATCAATCAACCCAAAATAGCTAGTGCATGCAAAGAATTCAAATTCCTAGTTGTGGTGGATATTCCAAGGCAATGTAAGATTAGTTGTAGAGTAGTGTTGAGTGTACAGGTGTTGCGTGCAGTCAGATGATCAACCTTGGGAATTGTGAAATTAATTTGAGGATTTTCCTAAATAATAGGGGCCTAATTTATGAAGGAATTGCGCAAAGAAATAGGGGCTCAAGTAGAGGCAAAAATTGACTAAGTCTAGGTTAGAGCTTCTCGGTGAGCAGAGAGATATGTTATTCACTTGTAGGTTGTGCTCAGTTGAGAAAAGCAATTGTCATACATCTTTATTCATTAGATTAATGCCACCAAGCACAAAGGTTTTTTAGTAGATTTATTTCCCTTAGAAAAATTAACTGTGTGCATGTGTGTTATTTCTCATTGCATGTTTGTGATTGATGTTGTAAATTGTGAGATGAATTCCGTAGAGCAGTAGAGTAGGTTTGTGTCTTGTGATTTTAATTAAAATTTCATGAGTAGTTATAAATATACACCAAAATTTATACATTGTATCCAAGCAAGATTCGCATTAGAGCAAGAATTGTGAAGTTGTTTCTTAGGAGGTTCGAATTTGCAGTTCAATGTAGTAGGATCTCTTCAGAGTTGGGAGAATGGCCTTCAATGGAATGAGATTAGAGTATGCCTTGGAAGGCAGCTCAAATTTCATTGCATGGAGGCAATGCTTGATGACAATGGCTTGCTAGAATACATCAAGAGAGATGTTGCAAAACTAGCAGAATTTGATGCCCAAAACCTAGCCCAATGGAAGAAAGATGTAACTAAGGTGAGGAGAATAATCTTGGAGGGAGTGCAAGACAACATTATCACAAATCTCCATGGGAAAGTAAATCCTTATGCAATATCGTAGACATTGACATATCTATTCCAGAATAAAAACGACCACAGGAAACTGACGTTCAAGGATAAACTTCGAAATATCAAGATGCAAAAGAATGAAACTATTCAGCAGCATCTGAGCAGGATCACACAAGTTCATGATGAGCTTGCAGGAGTTGGTCTTACTATTTTAGATGATGAATTGGTAAGCCTAGCCTTTCTAGGCCTTCCCAAGAGCTGAAATCCAAGATTCATTGAACGGGACAAAGAAACTACCAAATTGGGAACACTTATGGTCTAATTTGGTACATGAGGAAATAAGGTAGAATTCCAGAGATGGAACTTCATTCAAGGGAAAGGATGAAGAAAAAAATGCATTAGTTGGAAAGGGAAAGAAAGGAAAAGGGAATAAATCTCAAACCAAACTAGAATCTAGCTAAGGGGAAAGAAGAAAGAGATGTCCAAAATTGAATGCTTCAATTGTCATGAATTCATGCACTATGCCACGAAGTGTCCAGACAAAAATTCAAGCAAAAAGACCTTAGGAGGAGCAGGAGGTGAAGCTTTGGCTTCATAGTTCAAGCTTGAATTCAACCTTATCACATGCATGGCCAACACAGTGATTGGGAGCATGTGGTACTTTGAATCTGGTGCCTCGTTCCACATGACAGGGTGTAGATACTTTTTTAGTGACCTGGACAAGAAAGATATCCAGATGCACATAAAGTGGGGGACAACAGAAGGAACAATGTGACCAGGATTGGTACAGTCACCTTTCAGAAAGAGTTGGGGTCCCCTCTTAGACTCAAGGATGTCATGTTTGTTCCAGACCTAGAGAAGAATCTCATCTCTATTGCAGTTTTGGAAGACTGCGGTTATGATGTGATCTTCAACAAAGGGAAACCATTCTGGAGACACATAGCCACGAGACAGGTGAATCAAATCCGGGTTTGTGTGAATAATTTGTATAAGCTACAATAGGAAGAAAACATCTTTGGTGCTTGGTTCAACAGAAGAAGAATACATGGTTGCAAGTCAAGCGTCATGTGAGGTGATCTAGATGAGAAAGATACTTGTAGGACTGTTTGTTCAGATGATGGATCCAACTGTGATCTATTGTAATAATCAGAGTTGCATCAATATCTTTAAGAATCCTATATTTCACAATCGATCCAAGCATATAAATATCCGATATCACCATTTACAAGACTGTGTTCAGAGGAAGATAATGTTGCTACAATACATTCCGACAGAGGAACGTGATGCTGAAATTTTGATAAAGGCCTTATCAAGAGGGAAGTTTGAGTTCCACTTGTGTAGGATAAGGGTGGTTGATAATCCCTTTCTTGCTGAGAGGGAGAAGATAATGTTGCTACAATACATTCTAACACAGGAATGAGATGCTGACATTTTGACAAAGGCCTTGTCAAGAGGGAAGTTCGAGTTCCATATGTGTAGGATAAGGGTGGTTGATAATCCCTTTCTTGCTGAGAGAGAGTGTTGAAAAATGCAACAAGAATTCTCAATTTGATTTTGCCTTGGTTAAATTGAGAAAATTTGAATTTCCAAATCAACATACAACTTGGATGCAGTTAACTTGTGTGACATGGCTTGTGTTACCCTGTTTACTTAGTAAATTAAATTTGGAGGTTTTAGAGTTCAGTTAAGCATGTGTGATTGCTAATTTGTAGCAATCAAGGTTAGTTATTTCAAGTTGTTTTCAGTTAAACTAGTTCCAACTTTGAAGTTACTAGTGGAAGGTCAATTGTGTAGTGAGACTTCAGTCTAACTTAGTGATCATCCAATTAACTAATCAATCAACCCAAAATATCTAGTGCATGCAGAGAATTCGAGTTCTCCAGCTGTGGTGGAGATTCCAAGGCATTGTAACATCATTTGTACACTGGTCTTGAATGTATAGGTGTTTCATGCACTCAAATGATCAACCTTAGGAATTGTATAATCAAATTGAGGAATTTCCTAAATAACAGGGGCCTAATTTCTCAAGGAATTGTTCAAGGAAATAGGGGCTCAAGCAAAGTCAAAAATTAACTAAGTCTGGGCGAGAGCTTCTCAGTGAGCAAAGAGATAAGTTATTCACTTGTAGGTTGTGCTCATTTGAGCAAAATGTAATACATCTCTATTCATCAGATTAATGCAAGCATGCATAGGGGATTTTTAGCAGATTGCTTTCCCCTAGAAAAATATTGTGTGCATGTGTGTTGTTTCTCGTTGCATGTTTGTGATTGATGTTCTAAATTGTGAATTAAATTCCGTAGAGTAGTAAAGTAGGTTTGTGTCTTTTTATTTTAATTAAAATTTCATGTGCAATTGCAAATATACACCATAAAACTTCTCACAAGTTTTGGACAATATGTCTGTCCATTTGAATATATGTGTTTGATTGTAAATTCCATGTATTAGGGGCACCCATTCAACCTTGCAATGTTGAGGGTTAGATTCCCCATAAAATCTAGACAACATTTTGATTATAAATCTAAAAGGCCTTTAAAAAATCGCAATAAGATAATCTTTTGTCTTAAGTTTCTACTTGTCCTAAGCCATTCTTTAACAATATGATTGAAGTCTTTATTGACTTTCTTGAGGACAATGTTATTGAATTGATCCAAAAAGTATTTCATAAAAAATTATGGAGGGTTGAGTTTACAAATTACAGATAGTACTTCAGGTCTCCATGAGGCAATTATGTTTTGATTAGAGTCGACAATAGAGCAAGTTCAGATATCAACATGCGATAATATCCATACCATCATATCTAATAAGGAAACATAATATCCCTAACTCTAATTTTATATAATTTAGTATTCCTAATGGATTCATAATCAGAGGTAGATTCCTCATCTAAATTATCATTCTCTGAACTATTTGATTGCTGCCATTCTCTTTTGTCAAAGAAATTGAAAATATTTTCCCTAAGGAGCTTACCCGCATCTTGAATTGTGTATATAGTGTCAGAGATTAATGAGGGATTTTGATTGTAATCCTTTGGCCCTGGTGTTTCAGTTAGATTTACTTTGGCCTTAATCTCCCTAATAAACTTTCTGAATGTAGGTGACTTTGACCTTTTACCTATTTGATGACCTATAACAAAACAAATCAGAACATATAAGAATTAATGATTTAAGATGAAAATTCAGAAGTAATTGAGTTTTAAATAAGCTCATACGAACTAGGAAAAACACATATTTTTTAATTTCTGGAGTATTTCTTTGCTAAAACTTGAAAAATTAAAATTCATAGTTGCAGACGAGAGTTCAGGAGAAAAGTTAAATTTAAAAGAAACTAGGGTAAATATCTGAAAATCTCGTAAAACTAAAATCTTAAATGCATGGCAGATTTCATTAATTTTCGTAAATGCGAAAAGAAAGGTAACCATTTCTCACATCTCGAGATGAGATTGGGAGGTCTGGAGGTGCGGTTTTTTAAGTTTTTCAAAAATTCTAAGATATTTTTGATTGCCAACCATATGACTTATTTTTTAAACCGTTTATAAATCTAATAAAGCGAAAATATAGAAAACGAAAAAAATCAGAAAATGACAAAAAGTGGGGGATTGTTCAATACCTCGGTGAAGATTACCTTGGCATCATAGGAGGATTTACCTGCTGCCAGCAGGCTTGTTCAATACCCACACATGTTTTTCACTATTTCCCACATTTCATTTTTTGAAATGTTTTTTCTAACTCTTTGATCATTTGATATCCTTTGTGATAGCTTTACAATAATTTTCTTTTAACAAATTTTGATAAAAAAACACTGGGGTGATATGAGAGTTGTTTTTATTTAGATAAAAGTTGATGTATTAATAACCCTAACTCAATGTTTATTATTAATTATCAATAAAATTTAATTTATCTTAAATGCAGAAGTAATGGAGCTCATATAACATAAGGTAAACAATCAAGCACTTTCCTACTAATGAAAGTTTTTATTGAAAGTAAATTAATATAAAGCATAATAGATTTTTCATAATTTCATAATACTTTATCCTTATCCTTTAAAATTATTTGAATAGTAAATAATCTATCTGAAAAATATACATTTCTTTAAAAATGTAACCATTGCTGAAATTATATAACAAAAATAAAACAAAAATAAACATTTTTTGTACAAGAATTAAAGTTGAAAATAACATTTGAAAGAAGGAATTTTTTTTAAGGACACTCACGTCCTTTAGTAAAACGAGTTATTTACATATGGTGAAATGATTTTCATATGAGAAGTATCTCTTCAAAATCTTCCCATCCACAGGCAGATTTTCAACTTCGCCTTTCAATGTCTGTAGAAATTATTTGGAAGGGATCAAGCCAAAGATGTTCAAATTAAAGTGTATTCCTTTCTCTTCATGGATTTTATCCCACTTAAGGACAAGATCACCAACAACAAAATCTCTATCAGATGCTAAATGTTTGTTAAACCATCTTATTATAATTTTTTGGTGTTCATGAAACTTAGCTTTAGTTTTTTGTCTTTCTTCCTCCAATTTTAACGACATATATATTCTTACATCCATATTTCTAATTGAATTTTGATTCACTAATTGAGCTAATTGTATAAATGGAAGAAGAATATTTGGAGGCAAGATGGCTTCCTTGCCATATACAAGGAAGAGAGAGGAATTACCTAGTGCTCGTTTTGGAGTAACTTTGTCAGCCCATAGAGCTTTGGATAGCTAATTATGGTTGTTTATTTGATGTTTTTGGATAATTTTCTTGAGTATTTGGATTAAGTTTTTATTAATTGATTTTACTAATCCATTACCATGAGGGTAGTAATTGGCAGAAAACTTGATTTTAATAACTTTATCCAAGCAAAATTCAGTCATCTTAAGAGAGGAAAAATAAGATGCATTATCGAATACAAAAGACGTTGGGACACCAAACCTTGAAATTATTTGAATTTGAGAAACATTAACCTTCTTCAATGGGATTGCTTTAGTCCAAATAGTAAAATAGTTAGAGGTAGTGAGAATATATTTATGTAGTTTTGATTAATCTCACCAATAATCTCCAAACCCCATTGTTGAAAAGGTCCTTCAACTTCTACAGGTTGAAGAGGAAGAGTTGGTCTCTTTTTTTTTTCCAGAAGCAGTTTGACATGTTTTACATTTTCTTGCATACTCATAAGAAAATATTTTGATTCTCAGGTTTTCCATATTGAGAGTCTCATACAACAAATTACAAATAATTGTTGAGAATAAATAAGGTATTGTAACAATGTCTTCATTTAGTGAGAAGGCAACAACAAAAAATCATAATTGTCATAACTAAGTTGGTTGTGTTATCAAAAAGTGTCTTGATCCTTGTTGGCACAATGGTCTTGGGCGATTTCGACAGAGTAGAAGCTCTTGTGTTGACTCCCAATGATGTCATCGATAAAATAGACTATTAATATCAAAACAAGGACATCAACATAACATGTTCTAGAGTGTTAGCAATGCAAAATATTGGAGAAAAATCATTAGATCGCTTAAGAAGTGAATAAAAACATCCCAACAAGCCAAGTCATCCTGAAACAACCTCCTTGCCAATTTCATTTGTAAAGTTACCTAAAATAGTCAACCTCTCATCAATATACAAGTAAAACTACAAGAATTAAGGTGACAAGAAGGAGTAGCATACATTGGTCAAAATGGAAATTGGTGGAGTAATAGAATGTGATTATGTTGTAGCAGCTGTAACACCCCCCAAAAATTTGGCTTGCACTCAAATTTCAGAGCCTTCCTTGTTTTTTCCTTTTTGGTTGCAAACACGCGAACTCATTCCTTGAGATCCCTTTGAATCTCTTCACCCCTTTTTCTTGTTTGACCAACTATCATCTTTTGGCATGTTGATTTATTTATCATGCTTGTGGTCTTTTTCTGGTGATTTCGAAGGTTTGTCTTTATGTGTTTGAGTTTCGCCAACTATGTAAACATCGATCACACTCATACACAAATTTGTAAGCATTTTCATGCAAGTGTCGTCACGGTCGTCCAAAGGTCTATCCAAAGTGTCACACTTGTCACTTTTAGCTCTAGACAGTCCCACAGAGCGTAATGCTATGTCTTGTTGTTTTGGTGGTCTATTTTGTCTTGTTATCAAAGTATGCTAAGTGTGTGATCACAATTTCGAGTCCTCATAGGTACACTTGCTTCCCACAATTAGCCATTTTCCTAAAAATCCTTCCGACTAGACAACCCCCCTCTCACCAGAACTCGACTGGGCTGCACTGCGCAGTATCAACCCTCAGTGATGCTACTCTACTACCTAGAATGACGCAGTTCTTGAGGTTGTCCTCCATGGTAGTTGAACTACGCAATCCCAAAAGCGAGAAACCTGCCTTCCTTCCTAGAATTACACATAAACTTCCTCAGAGCCCAACCTGATCTGCGCACTAAACACTTCGCAAGATCAATCATTAAGCCTCCTCCCTGCCTGCTAGAACCCCACAATGCGCAGATACCGGAGCCTGATTTTCGTCCCAGAACTGCTCATAGATGTCCTCCCAGTGTCTTCCCTCGGCCGGGACTCACTACTCCAAGAAAATGCGCAGAACTGTCCCTTCTAGTTCTTCTGATGCCCTGTCTTGTCTTCCCTCATAAAACTGTGTAGAGGTGCCTCCCAGGGTCTCACCTTCCAACTACCACTAATGACCTCAATTGCAATCCTGCCTCCCAGTGGCCATTGCGCATTTTTTCATGACAGTAAAGATTGTGCCCTGGAGTTCCTCAGCCAAGCTCGAGCTTCACTCTACACAATCTTAATGAACAATCTCCCTCCATGTCACCTGGAACTCTACAGTGTGCTGTTACTGGGCCCTCTTCCCAGCCTGTCATCTACCTCGGGCCTAGACCATGGAAAACAATGCATTATCTTAGACTAGGAGGTTTTGGATTTGATGTCGTCCTATCATGAGTGAATTGTAGGAACATGTACACAAATAGATCATGGTGAGATGATGAATGGGATGAAGAAGGGGTGCACAGGATAGAAGACTCACTTGTAGCTGGATGGACGAAAGAAGCTCATCATAGAGAAATCGAAAGGAACACATGCATGTAACCATCTTACAAGACCAAGACCATTGAGGACCCCATGACATCAATCCATGCAGAGAAAAAGATAAAGCACATCCAAGAGCACATCCATCACTCAAGAGCAACAACAACTTGAAATTGCCACCACAACCAGCCAATCCATGTCAACAGTGTCATATCAAGTTGTGTCATGAGTTCTCAAGGCCACATCACTACTATGGGCCATATTTGTTGTAACCAAATGTAATGTAAAGTAAAAGTCCAACGGACACACCGATGAAGATGAAGAGTCATGTCAGTTAAAAATTCATAGGAAGTTGAACGGTCATTAGGGTAGTCTAAGAGTCACAAGGGTCAAGCATCACCCTTCGCTATATATACCCCTCCCATTGTATGAACAAGAAATTTTCACCTTGGCTCCTCCCACATAGCCTTAAGAGTTTTTAGTCAGTTCTTTGCGGAGCGAGGAGTGGCTCCAGTGTCATATTAATGGGGCTAGTGATGTATGGTGTACAAATGTGTCTTGGAACTTTTACTTAATTCAAAATTCTATTAAGGCCAACACGTTTTCATGCATGTTTTGCAGATGTTTGTAATACTATTCTTTCGACATTTGTAATGCATGTTTGTTTCACGTGTATGAAGATAGTTGAACTGCTTCGGTTGTTTTAGTACTTACATTTTTGGGAATGTGTTGTATTTGTTATCATTGTTGTCTCATCCTTGTGGACTACTCTGTAGGATATTAGACTGACCTTCTTTGTTTACTGGTTATAACGATCATCAAATCTGTGTGGACTACTCTCCTGGATGGTGTACGTGTTTTCCCTTGTACTTCGGTTTTAATGACTGCCACATCTGCTGTGGGCTATTCTGCTAGATGCTGGACATATATTTTTGGTTCATGTGTGTCTCTTCCTGGGTGGTACTATTACCTCTCACTTAGAGGCTCACTTTACTCCCCCCCTTTTGCAATAAGAGAACCTAGACACAGTTACATTACGCACTCACCAGGCACACTCACCTTACTTTTTGAAAACACCAGTATAACACTCTCATGTGCTTAACAACAAGAGATAAGGAAAATATCTAAGTAAATGGAAATCGGACGATCGTACCAGATGATACTCCTACACCAAATGATGTGAGGTCTCGTTGGGACTTCATATCGGGGAGATCCCCTAATTATTGGCAGGTCCAACACCATCGAAATTTCTGGCACTAAAAGGAGGGCCTCCAGTAGTTTATGGCTAATTGCCCCACTGACCCCACTCATCTATCATCTGGTTAAGGCAATAACATTCACTCCCTCTCCCCTACACACAAGTTTGAAGTTGGTCATTTCTCACCTTCTATACCCGAACATGAAATCCTATATCATCATATCCAAACTATCTGTCCCATCACCCATCAATTTGCAAAAGTTGTTACACTAATTTCGAGAGTGTAGGCTCTTCCATATTTTCAGAGGAAGCAAAATAATACCCCCACAAGAGTGGTAGTTTCATCTGTGGAAGAAGTGATCTTTTCCACTCTTGAAGAGGTGGCAGAAGTTGTGGAGAAAGAAGAGGAACCCCCAATCTTTCGAAAGGAAGAATAAGACAACCTCTTACTCTCGAGCTCAAGTTCCAGTGGAGGAGGTGGAGGGGAAGGAAACAAATGAGGAGGAGAAGAGGAAGAAGAACCAATAGACTCAGAAGAATAACCATTAGATTCAGAAGAGGAGGAGGAGGAAGATGAAGAGGACAACATGGCAGGACAGAATTTGGAATGTTTGACTCAGGGCCCATTGGCACTTTTGGGTGTCCTGCACAATATGCTAAGACATATAGAGAATCTTTAACTAAATATGACCCTGACAAGATAGTGAAGGTAGAAGATCACTTAGATACATTCTACCTACATCTACAGATACTCGAGGTACATTATGACAACTTTGCACGCAGACTATTTCCATGTACCTTGGATGGTAGAGCAGCTATATGGTACCACAACCTTCCACTAAATTCCATCCAAAACTGGAGGGTGTTCAAAAAGATCTTTCTTGAAAAATTTGCTGAAGATAATACCCCCACCATGTTGCTGAAAGAGATGGGTAGTCTCAAGATGGAGTAGAAAGAAAAGGTTAAAGATTTCAATTAGAGGTTTAACCGCATTCTGAACAAGTTCTCAGCAGACACTAAACCTCATGACGCCATCACCATCGACTACTACACGTCTACACTGCCGACCAATATTGCACAGTTCATCAAGTGAGCTGTGAGACCAACATTGACAGAAAATTGTGAAGAGGCTATTGTCGTAAACAAATACCTGCATGCTATTGGAGTCACTGTAGATGATGAATCTTCTAAGAAATCCAAAGACACACGCAAGAGGTCTCAATCCTCTATGAGTAAGGCCAAGGAAAAGGAAGCAAGTAACATTGAGAGCCTTACTCGTCTCCTCAAGTCCCTGACCATTGAAGTTTCTTAACTCAAATAAAGAATGAGTGAGATAATTGTGAACAACAAACCTCCCAAGTACTCATAAAAGAAGAATGGAGCTTCATGCAGCAACAACAGCCAGCCAGCCAAATCTACACAGAGCTCCAATTTGGTTTTGAACCTTGACCAACTTGCAACAGACTCATACTTCTCATTTCATCACGAAAAAAATTAGGAAAGAATGTGCCTGTAGTGGAACCATGTAATGAGTAGCATGGCTACACAATTGTCCAAAAAATTCATGGCTAATGAGCAGGCTAAGTCGAACGATGAAGAAGAATAAGTTGCTACATCTGATGAAGCCCCAAGTACTAGGCATGTAGTAAACATGTATCAATGTACTCGCACAGCCTAGAAGACCACCACCGAAAAGAGCCTCCGAGTGACGATCTGGCCCCAAAGAAAATCAACCGATATAACTTGAGAAGCCAAGGGGTCCCCACTGTGTTTGAGATATCGAGAGATAAAATAAGATCAAATATGTTAAGGACAATAGATTTTCCGGTTAACTCAACACAAAAAACTTAGAGCAAGTCCGGGAAGGCAACTGTAGCAAAGAATGTTTCCACAAGCAACAAAGACAAAATCAGTCCACTAGAAACCATGAACTCAAGTCCACCCCAAAACACCTCAATGAGTCCCCCCGATTTGGATTATAACCTTGTAGAAGACACGAAGAAGACTCGTGCAAACATATCTCTGTATGAGCTCACAAAAATCACGAGTCAGCGAGACATTCTTCTACAAGCACTTGGGAAAACCTCTACAGGTGATGCTACCTCTTCCAGCAAGGGATCAAGTAAGTCTTCTAACATGCTTGCATCTGTGCTTAACGTGCTCCACAAGGAGAAGGTGAATTCACTCTTCCCACCATTCTTATTATCGTTCGAAATTTTCAACTTCAATGTCCACAACTGCTTGGTTGATTCTGGAACATCGATTAATGTCATGCCACTCTCCATTGCGAAGAAGACCAATGCTCAATGGAGTAAGACAAGTGCGCATATCATCTAGCTAGACATAACATGTGTACTAGCCATTGGTGAACTTAGGCATGTGATCATCCAGTTATCGTCTGATTGACGAGTTCATCTATGCATCAATATTGCAGGTGTGGACATCCCGGAAGCATACCAGGTATCGATTTGCAGAGACTATTCAAGAAAGCTGCAAGGATACTTTTCCACTAACTAGTCACACTTATGGCTTCCATATAAAGGCATAAATAACTAGATTTGGGTGTTTTTAGAGAGATACATGAAAACAACGTGACTCCCTTGGATGGAGAAAATGAATTGTTGGATTTTGCAAAACTTATGTTCGACAATTTATTTTTGGAGACATGGTTGGTGTGCTATCTTGTAGAGCCATCCCCTACCCCACCATACGCACAATTGGGTCTCCTTCCATGCCAAACTGGTGAGAATGAAACTTGTATATTAGTTTGTAACATTAGTAGTAGTAGTGATAGTAGTACTAGTGCGATAAGGGATCCTTGTACAGATGATAAGTGGACCATGTACTTTGACAGATCCAAAATGAAAGAGGGCTCTGGAGCCAGTTGCGTTTTAACGGATCCGCTACATAGAAAACACTTAATCTGTAGCTTCTTGGAGTTCGAGTGCATGAAAAACTCTACCGAGTATGAAGCACTCGTCTTTGGCTTAAAAAAAGCCATCAACCTCAAAGTTTTTGTTCTAAAAGTGGTAGGTGATTCAGAGACCGTGGTGCATTTGGAACGTAACACTATGCACTATGTGTCACCTTGTCTTAAGAGTTATCAACAAGATGTATGGCGACTCATCTTTCAATTCCAATATTTTAACATTATTTCAATACCAAGAATGTGTAATGCAGCTGTAGATGCATTGGCGAATGCAACTGCTAGGATATCATTGTTAAGGGATAGATTTTCTGTTGATATTTTGCATAAACCATCTGTGCCGGAAAAACATCACTAATTTACGTGTTTTGATGATGATCAATAGATACTGCATTTCATGGCTAACATTGACATTTTCAAAGACACAACGATAGATGAGGATGACCATGAGTAGTCTCTACAAGATGAAATCGATGCAAGCAAAGGAAACCTCATCCCCAATGGTGTGGTATCACTTGAGAAGCTATATGACTTGCATAACCGATTTCAGGGACCTGTGAATGCCGAAACCCACAACTCTACATTATTGCACGAACAAACTAATCTAGGAATGGATAAGGATCCAAAGTTTGTAAATCTCTGTACATTTTGTACATCAAAAGAGAAACAAGCTTTCATCCGCCATTTAAGACAATACCGTGATGTATTCACATGGACATACGATGATATTAAGAAATATGACACACGAATAATCCAACACATCATACCAATCAAGGAAGGGGCCAAGCCTTTTCAACAAAAGCTAAGGAAAGTTCATCCATCACTTTAGCCCTTCATACAGAAAGAAGTGACTAAGTCACTGGATGCTTGGATCATCTACAAATTGAGACATTCGACGTGGGTTTCCAATTTAGTCCCTGTCAGAAAGAAGTCTAGGGTGATTCGCCTGTGTGTATATTTTTGTACTCTTAATCGTGGCTCGGACAAGGACAACTACCCAGTTCCATCCATGGAGCATATACTACAGACAATATCTGGAGAAAATATGTTTTCTTTTCTTGAAAAATTTTCAAGATACAATTGACTTCTGGTAGCAGAGCCTGACAGACTAAAAACAACATTCGTACCAAGTGGGGTACGCTCGCTTTTCGTAGAATTCCATTTGGGTTGGTGAATACAGGTGAAACATTTCAGCATGCAATGGACATTGCCTTCCATGGGCTCATCAGACAAAGCATAGTGGTCTACCTCAATGATGTGAAAGTCTCCTCAAGACACCAGTCAGACCACCTATGCCATCTTAAGAAAATTTTTGAGCGATGTTGAAAATACGAGATATCCTTGAATATCAAGAAGAGAATATTCGTAGTGTCCGAGGGTAACCCACTTGGACACATCATTTCCAGAAGTGGGATTAAGGTAGATATGGACAGAGTTCAGACCATCATGTAGATTCCTTACCCCGTGAACAAGAAAGCCATGTAATATTTCTTGGGGAAGATCAACTTCCTCGGCAATGTCATCTCTGATTATGCGTATAAGATATGATCAATAAGGACACAATTTACAGTTGCGTAAAGAGGGAAAAGGACATGTTCACCCGTATCAAGCAAGCAATGACAGAGGCACCAATGCTATACAACCCGAACTTCAACAAAGGTTTCTTGCTCTATACTTTTGCTTCCTACACTTCACTCACTGTGGTGCTCACTCAAAAGGATGAGTTGAACAATGAGCGACCCATATCCTTCATGAGTGTGAGCCTGCAAGGACCAAAAATCAACTATCCTTTCGTGGACAAACACACATATGTGGTGTATAAGGCGGTGAAGCATTTTAGACCCTATCTATTGAAAAACCATTGCATTATCTTTGTGTTGCACCCAACAGTCAAATCATTGCTTGTTCAACAAGAGCTAGGTGAAAGAATGACGAACTGGATGACATGAACACAATATGATCTTGACATCAAGCCAGTTCACGTCATCAAGGGTCATGGTCTTTGTAGACTAGCAGTGGATGCAGTGCATGTGCAGGAGGAAGAAGAAGAGCTCGCATGTTGGGAGCAAGAAATAGAAATTTACAATGTTGAGCGAGCCTCTCCCACTTCACATGGAAACTCTTGGTACGTAGAAGTGCGCTAATATCTTGAGCATGGCACCGTTCCCTCCCATTTTTCTATGTGAGAGAAGAGGGCAATCTGACTCAAACCTCTATCTTACCAACTGGTACATTGGGTGCTATACAGAAAGCACCACAATGGTATTTTTCTCATTAAGAAAAGGTGTTACGTGATCTCCATGATGGACGAACCGGGGGACACTTCGCGGGTAACACAACAACGCACAAGGTTATACAAGCTATTTTTTACTAGCCTACATTATTCAAGGATTCACATGCTTATGCCCGCAAGTGTTTGGTCTATCAAAAATGTGCCGACAAAAGATGAAAGTCAATAGCCCCTTTGCAGCCTATTACTATGGAAGAACCATTCCAATAATGGGGCTTGGATATCATTGGGGATATTTTCCCACATTCATCAAAGCAAAACCGCTATATTTTGACGACTACAAGTTACTTCACGCAGTGGACAAAAGAAGTTCCGTTGAAAAAAGTGAATGATTAGGAAGTCATCAACTTCCTACAACAGAACGTCATTTCCAGGTTCAACATTCCTACATCACTTGTTTTTGACAATGCAATGTATTTTTCTTCATTAAATCTTTATGAATTTGCATTGGAAAATGGTAATTTTTTGAAGCATTGTGCTAATAACTACTCGCAGGGAAATGGTCTTTCCGAATCTACAAACAAGAACCTCATTCGCATCATAAAAAATACCATTTACTTTGAACAATGAAACTGACACTCCGCTGTGGTGAATGATTTATGGGCTAATCGAGTCACACGTAAGCCTTCTCGAAATACTTCCCTATACTTCTTGGTATATGGAAAGGAAGCCATCCTCCCGCTGAACATCTACTTTCTTTCTCTCCATTTGTCCCAAGAATCCTAAGGCAAGCCATGTCTTTTAGTTCAACGTAGGATGGACACACTGCACAAGTTACAAGAAGAAAGGATGAAAGAAAAAGAAAAATTTACATTCCACCAGAACCGTATTAGGAGATGGTTCGATAGAAAGTCTGTAAGGAGTACTAGCTTCAATGTGGCTGACTTAGTCTTAAAGTGGGATAAAGCCCATGAGGACAAAGGAAAGCACATGAAGTTTCAATCCCTATGGATTGGTCCATTTACAGTCCATGAGAAGCTTGGCCAACGCATGTATCATCTTCAATCACTTGAAGGGAAGATTGACTCTCTCCCTGTCAATCACCAAGACTTAAAATGTTATTTTCAATGAGATCTAGGGCCGCGCCCCATGCTATGTACATAGTATTTTCATTGCTTGCTATGTTGTTTTTGTTTGTTGTTTTGTTTTCTTTGCTTTTATGCTGTTTTTTCTTATGTAAATAAGTGTTGTGCTTCATTGCATTTTGGCTTCTGAATGTGTATGTGGCTGGAGTTCAAAGAGTCTTGTGACACTACAGTGCTTGGTTGGTCCTATGTCTATCTTCGTTGTGTTTGGTTGTAAATTTTGACCGATGAAATCTTGACAGAAAATACGATCCATCTGTAAGGAGAGTTTTGGTCAAACCATGAACCCGTGTCCAAACTAGGAAACCTCATGCCTACACTCAGTTTTTTGCTTTGGTGTTTCAAGATTATCTAACTAGTAGAAATGGAGAAGAGGAAAATCTAAATGAGAAAAACTAAATCAAAGGTATTCATATGCTTCTCTGAAGGAACAACCTCTCCTGCTCTCAATAAGTCAGTATCCCTCTTCCACCCCAAAATAAATAAGTGCCTATTCATAGTTTTTCTTTTAAAAAATAACAAAAGAAAAAGAAGAGAAAGGCTTCCTGTGCAGAGCTGTGAAGCAGGTAACTCCACTAGGGTATTGTCTAGGTTCACTGGCAATGGAGAAATGATTATGTTCCTATGCAACTCCATCAGGGTACTGTCTAGGCCTACTGACAATGGAGCAACAGCATATATGAAAAACTATACTCTAAAAATATTAAGCTCGTGAGCCAAACTACCCTTCCCAATTCAAAACACCATGATCTGGCAGAATCTTATGTTGTGTTCAACTGAGAAGGTAGAAGGTGAACCATGTCTATCGACGGGGTAAGTGGGGCAGCCGAAATAATCTGCACAATGAATCAACACTCCCCAAAGGAACAAGGCCTTGCACTAAAAATGAACCAAAACAAACAAGATGACATTTAATAAGTGTGTCGCCAAGTGGTGTAACAGGTGCAACACCCTCCAAAATTTTGGCTTGCACTCAAATTTCAAAGCCTTCCTTGGTTTTTACTTTTTGGTTGCAAACACTTGAGCTAATTCCATGAGATCCATTTGATTCTCTTCACCCCTTTTGCTTGTTTGACCAATTGTCATCTTTTGGCATGTTGATTGCTTTATCATGCTTGCGGTCTTTTTCTGGTGATTTCGAAGGTTTGTATTTGTGTGTTTGAGTTTCCCAAGCTATGTAAACATTGGTCACACTCACACACAAAGTTGTAAGCACTGTCACGCAAGTGTCATCATGGTCGTCCAAAGGTCTATCCTAAGTGTCGCACTTGTCGCTTTTAGCTCTAGACAGTCTCACAGAGGCTAATGCCATGCCTTGTTGTTCTGATGGTGTATGTTATCGTGTTGTCAATGTATGCTAAGTGTGTGATCACAATGTCGAGTCCTCATAGGTACACTTGCTTCCCATATTTAGCCATTTTCCTGAAAATCCTTCCGACCGGACAACCCCCCTCTCACCGTGTTGGGCATGGCCCAACTTGGTTTAAGTTTTGGGTAAAATACCCCGCAAAATAAGGAGCGGACCACGCTGAGGTGGAAAAGATATATTCATCACATTGTCTTTTAGGGCTTTGGGGATGGGACAAAGCCTTTATTTTGTAATGGGAATCAGGTATTACTCCTTATTTTGTGGAACCATGATATGTGGACCATGGTTTTTGTCATGATGTAATGTATATAAGGAGATGTAATACTTTGTAATTGAATCATGTCATGATAAGTGAATTGAATCTCTGTATTCATATCTGTAGTTTGTAGTTTTAGGGAAGGCTCCACAACTGAGTGCATGGATACCTTGAAGAGTTTGAAGTTGAGTGCGTAAACCACCTGCAACTGGGTGCACAAGTTAGAGAATTCCATGTAATTGAAAATCCTTTTAATAAAGAAGGAATTTTTGGCAAAGTGTTTCATCTCTTTATGTGTTTATTGTCTATTTTTATGTGTTTGGTTATGTATTCTTTTCACTGAATTATGCGAAGAACTGTAAGATATACTGTTATTTGTTAGAGTTTATGGGTTTAATGTGAATCTGTTAAATTAATCATCTGCGCAAATTTCTTATGCATGTGAAGTTATAATATCAATATAAAGTAGAAGTAAATACACGACACCACTGCATGGATATCTTGTCAGCTGTAGAAACCTGGTTCTACAACGTCCCATAACTACTTTGAGTGAAACTGGGATCTACTTGTAGGTTGTTACTAAAAGAGCCAGTAGTTGAGGGTTTTTTTGGTGCACAACAACCTGGGTCAAGCCCCCTCAAGGGTTTTTGTCATGATGTAATGTATATAAGGAAATGTAATAATTTGTAATAAGAGGATATCATAAGTGAATTGAATCTCTATATTCGCATCTATAGTTTGTATTTTTGGGTAAAAGACGCCACAGAAGAATTCATGGGCAAGAACAAAGACTAGAAACAAATTTCAGAGTTAGGATGTTATAGGTGCTAGTTGGGGCATTGAAGTTTGAAGCAACGATAGACAAAGAGTGATCCAAAGCATGACACAATGTCTAGATGAATGTCGCTATGCTACCCCTCCAGATGTTGCATAAATTTTACCAAAGTATCACCGCAGAATTGTAGGAATGAGATTAGCATACGTCGCTATTAAAATCAGAGGTAGAGTAAAATAAAGAATCGATGAAGAAGGAACTAGAGCAATTGGCCAAAAATAAAGAGGATGCAAGGAAACAATAAGAACAATTGAAGGCCATTGCGGAGACATGCAACATAGTTTCAGATGTGTCGGTTCATGAGGATGAAGCACCAATAGAAAAGGTTGCGAAGCTCGCCCTTGTGATCAAGGACTCAAAGGATACTATAGCTACGTTGAAATTTGAATATGAAGTGCAGATATAAGAGTTGCGAATAACGTTGTAGCTAGTTATTCCACGATAGGTTCAGGAGTAGAGATAAGGGGACCTCAACACAACATTGAAAGGAATATCTGATACGGTGGAAGATTGTGGAAAATTTCTCGACGATATGATGCAGATTTGGACCTCACTATAATAGGATCCAAACGCCTTAAAAATCGAGGAAGAATTGTGAGCCAAGTAGAAGTCCCATGATGAGTTCCTGACAGTTTTGAAGACCTTACAAATCTTGCAGAAGCTTGCCAACATTACTAAAGGAAAGAACCTCTAGGTGCAAATAGATGATATTCGGAGGAAAGCACAGATCTTGCAGGAGAGGACTCAGCCGTGGATGAGATGATGAAGGAATTGAAGAGAAGAGAAGCACAAATGTTGCAAAAGGCTGTTGGCCCTACTACAAAAGATTTGCTGAATGAGGAGTGCCAGGAAGAAAAATTGATGACATAAATGGTCCAGTAGTACAACGCGGTGTGCAAAAGGATCACAAAAAAAATTAAGGGCACCGAAGCTGAGTGACTCAGGTCGAGTCACGGGTGAGTGTTGGGGGCTTGTTGGGCATGGCCCAAGTTGGTTCAAGTTTTGGGTAAAGGGCCTTGTAGAAGAAGGAGCAGACCACACGGCATTAGCCAAGATATATTCACCACATGTTCTTTTAGGGATTTGGGGATGGGACAAAGCCCTTATTTTGTAACATGTATAAGGTATTAGTCCTTGTTTTGTGGATCCATGGTATGTGGACCGTGGTTTTTGTCATGATGTAATGTATATAAGGAGATGTAATACATTGTAATCGAATCATGTCATGATAAGTGAATTGAATCTCTGTATTCACATCTGTAGTCTGTAGTTTTGGGGAAGGCTCCGCAGTTGAGTGTTTGGAGACCTTGAAGAGTTTGCAGCTGAGTGCACACACCACCTGCAGCTGGGTGTGCAGGTTAGAGAAGTGCATGTAATTGAAGATCCTTTCAATAAATAAGGAAGTTTTGGTGAAGTGTTGCATCTCTTTATATGTATATTGTCTATTGTTATGTATCTCATTATTCACGCTTTTCATTGAATTATGCGAAGAACTGTAAGATATATTGTTATTTGTTAGAGTTTATGGGTTTAATGTGAATCTATTAAATTAATCATTTGCACAAAGTTCTTATGCATGTGAATTTATAAGATCAATATAAAATAGAAGTAAATACATGGCACCAGTGCGTGGATATCCCTTCGGTTGCAGAAACTTGGTTCTGCAACCTCCCATAACTACTTCGGGTGAGACTGCGATCTGCTTACAGGTCATTACCGAAAGGGCCACAAGTTGAGGGTTTTTTTGGTGCGTAACACACTTTGAACCTAGGTAAAGCCCCCTCAAACCAACAAATCGAACCCCGATTGGGCTGCACTGCGTAGTCTCAACCCTTAGTGATGCTTCTCTACAGTGCTTGAGGCCATCCTCCAGGAAATTTGCATTGCACAATCCCATAAGTGAGAAACCTACCTTCCTTCCTAGAATTGCACAAAGATTGCCTCAGAGCTTGACCTGAATTGCACACTTCGCGAGATCAGTCATCAAGCCTCCTCCCTTCCTGCTGGAACCCCGAAATGCGTAGAGACCTGAGCCTGCTTTATCTCCTAGAATTGCGTAGATACATCCTCCTAGTGTCTTCCCTTAGCTGGGACTGACTGCTCCTAGAGACTGCTCCTAGAGACTGCACAAAACTATCCCCTCTGCTGCCCTGCCTTGTCTTCCCTTAAAAAAATGCATAGAGGTGCCTCCGAGGGTCCCACCTTGCAGCTGCCACTGATGACCTCAAATGCACAATCTTGCCTCCCAGCGGTCACTGTGTAGTTTTTCCCGATAGTGAATACTATGCCCCAGAGTTCCTCATCCAAGCTTGAGTTTCACTCTGCACAATCTCAGTGAGTAGTTTCCCTCCCTATCACCTGGAACTGTGCAGTGCGTAGTTGCTAGGCCCACTTGCCAGCCTGTCATCTGTCTCGGGCGCGAACCATGGAAAATAATGCATCATCTTAGACTAGGAGGTTTTGGATTTAATGTCGTCCTATCATGTGTGAATTGTAGAAACAGGTACATTGATAATCATGGTGAGATGAAAAATGGGATGAAGAAGGAGCGCACATGCTAGAAGAATCACTTTGTAGCTGGATGGATGAAAGAAGCTCATTAAAGAGTAAGCAAAAGGACCACATGCATGTAGCCATCTTACAAGACCATTAAAGACCTCGCAACATCAAGCCATGTGGAGGAGAAGATAGAGCACATCCAAGAACACATCCATTACTCAGCAACAACAACAACTTGACATTTCTACCACAGCCAGCCAGTTCACGTAAGTAGTGTCATGTCAAGTTGTGTCATGAATTGTCAAGGCCACATCACTACTATGGGCCACATCTGTTGTAATTGAATGTAATGTAAAGTGAAAGTCCAACGAACACACCCATGAAGATGAAGAGTCATGTCAGTTGAAAAGTCATAGGAAGTTGAATGGTCATGATGTTGGAAATAATACTGAGAGGGGGGGAGGTGAATCATTATTAGCAATTTAACAATATTTCATTTCCATAAACAGATTTATATATGCTACTTCTGTTAATGTAACTTGCGTATAAACGCAACTGTGTTTAAAGAAACCAGCGTATACCTTGCAAAATTGTAATTTAGTTAGTTGATCTTTAATCTGTGTATTAGAACCATATAAACAGTAATAGGTACAGTAAACACAGAGCAAACAATCACACACAAGAACACAAGATATAAGGTGGAAACCACCTGTTGCAATTCGTCTCTATCTTCTTTTAATAAGAAACTTCTTTTTACAATATTTATGTACTGGTGCAGTCTTATACCAGTACGCAGGCTTCTACCTGTAGAAGGCTGCAACCTTCTCTCATTCTCTAGCTTCTCCTAGAAGGGAGCTACAACCCCATTTAGCTCTTGTACTGGCTGATGTACTAGTACGTAGGTGCTGACCTACAGAAGGCTTCTCTTTTCTTCCAGGGACCACGTTTCATAAATTTTTAGACTGGATCCATCAATAACATAATCAAACATCAAATATAACTGCATTAACCAATCTCCTTTGTACCAACCAAAACTGAATCAAACAATCACTTTTCTGAAAGTTGTAACCAGAACACAGTAATAGTAACCACAAAACCCAAACCAAAACCCAGAATACTGCAACAACAACAGAAGTAGCTAAAACATATTTTATGAGGTGTACGCTACTTCAATGTGTCGAACCTGCGTGCATACACACTTTGCTCAAGACAAACCTGCGTATATGATATTTTTAAATGTTGAACCAGCGTGTATATGCACCCTTGCTATAAAAAACTTGCATACAGATCTGTAAAAGATGATTTAGCCTTTACAACTATTAAGACATCAGTTATACCCAGATCATCAAATTTACAGATTACGACATGTGCCAACTATTCAGATAAAATATCAAAACCACATAAAGATACTTCTCTTCAAGCCTTAAGATCTTAACCCATATATAGAACTTATCCTTCTTCAAGTGCTCAGGTTCCTCCTTGATTCAGATCCAGCTATGCACCATAACCCAATGATCAGTATTCTAGATCTTTCTCTTCATTAGATATTCAATTACTTGAGTTCTTTTTCCTAATGATCTCGTCCTCCTTTTATAGTCTTAGGCCTTACTCAATACCATGATCCAAAACCACTTAGACTCAATACCTTGGACTAAATACCTGGGGTCAACACTTCAGACAAGATACCTTGGACCAATACCATGGGTCAAAATACCATGGTCCAAATACCATGGACCAAAACCAAATTCTCCAATATGTACGCGCCTTTCCTTGCGTGAAAGTGCGTGTATACGCATACGTGCCTTTTGGTCGGTGAACCTGCGTGTATACACAACTTGGTCAAGGGGAACCTGCGTATATATCTTTTTCCTTCATTCTGAGAGCCTGAACTGTGATCTGTCATCTGAGTGAGTTACCATCAAGGACAACACCTGTATCATAGCGCCAAACCTATGTCATAATGCCAACACATAAGGGTAGTCAAAGAGTCACAAGGGTCAAGCAACACCCTTGTCTATTTATACCCCTCCCTTTATATGAGCAAGGAGTTTTCACCTTAGCTCCTCCCACATAGCCTTGAGAGTTTTCAGTCAGATTTTTGAGGAGCGAGGAGTGGCTCTAATGTCCCACTACTGGGACTAGTGATGTATGGTGTACAAATGTGTCTTGGAACATTTTCTTAATTCAGAAGCCTGTTAAGGCCATCACATTTTCATGCATGTTTTGTAGATGTTTATACTACTATTCTTTCAGCATTTGTAATGCATGTTTGTTTCACTTGTATTAAGATAATTGAACTACTTCGGTTGTTTTAGTACTTACATTGTTGGGAATGTGTTGTATTGGTTATCACTGTTGTCTCATCCTTGTGGACTAGTCCACAAGATGTTAGTTAGACCTTCCTTGTTTATTGGCTACAACATCCATCACATCTATGTGGACTACTCTGCTGGATGGTGTACGTGTTTTCCCTTGTACTTCAGTTTTAATGACTTCTGCATCTGCTGTGTACTATTCCACAGGATGTTGGACAAATCTTTCTGGTTGACGTGTGTCTCTTCCTGGGTGGTACTATTACCTCTCACTTAAATACTCACTTTACTCTCCCCCTTTTGCAGTAAGAGAACCTAAACATAGTAACATTACACACTCACTAGGCACACTCACCTAGATTTTTGAAGACACCAATGTAACACTCTCATGTGTTGAACAACAAGAGCTAAGGAAAATATCTAAGTAAATGGAAATTGGGCCATTGTACTAGATGGGACTCCTACACCAAACGGTGTGAGGTCTAGTTGAGACTTCATACAGTGGAGATCCCCTGAATGTTGGTGGGTCCAACACCATTAACGAGTTTTAAGGTTAAAAAGGGTTGAAAAGGCGAGGAAATGATGATAAAAGGGATTTCAATTCTGAGACTCAACATCTGCCCTGAACTAAAGCCACTGCATGTGCTCATGGATATCCTTCAATAAAATCTAAGAAAATGTTGTAAATGTAGCTCAAAAAAACTATAGGCTATTGCTAAATCTTATGCAAAATTTCTATAAACTTGAGAGCTAGTCAAATCCAACCAGCACATTTCTACATATGCTAGTTTCAACTAAAATTAGTGTTGATACTTCAATGCAAGAAACCAAATTAATGGAAACGTGAATTTTAGCCCAAGCTAATTGGGCCCGCATTGCTTGATACATCAACGTATTTTGGGATCTTAGAAATAACATGTATGAAATTTTGGAATTAATAAGGACATTCATTTTTAGCTTCTTATCACAGACTTCTCACATCAAATTTCTCCAATTTAATGCATCATGTCTCAACTGTTTAATATTCCCACAATAGAAATCTAAAACCTTATTTCAGACTTCAATTACTTTAGACATCCTTTCTGGAGATTGAAGAAAATTACCATATGTCCTTATCACTTATGCAACAAAGCCTAAATCTTCACGAATCCATAGTAGTTTGTTTTCTAGGTGTGTTGTTACAACTTCATGAGTTAACTTCCAACTTATTTGGTTTTGCATGAAATAAGTGAATTCCATCAACTAGATGTCTCCCACATAGGGTGAGATATTGAACCTCTTTTCCCCGAAACAAGCAAATTCATGCATATACAACTTTGACAACAAATGTTGTTCTACAAAAATGCTTTTCTTGAATGTCTCAAGAAAGGATTTAATGGTAGTCATTTCATATGGTGTTTCTTCTTTCACAACTATCAACTGAAAAAGGGAAAATTTCTCTCAAAGAAACAAGGTGTAGGAGGTGGATCATTTTCTACAACTCAATTTGTTATGTGCAAGGCTCTACATCTGCTCCTTATCTTCTGCTAACTACTTGGATTTCTCTTACAGTTCTAACAATTGCATATTCTCTTTTTCTGTTTGCTAAACCTTGTTACATTTCAATCTCTAAATCATAAACTCTTAAGCCCATGCTTCTTTGATATCATGGATAATTCTTCTATGTTCACTTAATGGAATTACCCCTTCCTATAATGAGATTTCCAATTGTATCCATTTACTTAATTCAACAAATAAAAATATTGTTCTTAAATAATTATCAATTTTGGGTTGTACTGTCTCTTTTACTGTTACAACAATGTATTCAATAGATTTTTGTAGAACCTCCTAATTTTCAATCTCCTTTTCCCCTTCCAACTGTAGTTCCTCAACTACTAGTTTGTGTATCAATAACATCATCGACAGGTTCTTGTGTACCAAAATTTTCAATTCCTCGAGGTTTCTCTACTTTAGTTGCTTGTTCAACATGGTAGTAGCATTTTCAATAGGTTCTTGTGTGGAAGCCTGAAACTCCTTAGGTTTCTCTGCTTCAACTATTGGTTCTTGTGTGGTAGCAACATCTTCATCAGGTTCTTTTGTGGCAACCTCAAACTACATATCCTTCTCTTCAAATTTTATCTATACTCCTATTAAGATAGATTTATGTTTTTGGACTTCATCTTGTGTATATCCATCCTTTTTGAGGAGCTCCCCACACACATTACATAATGATTTTCCAATTTTTCTAGTTTCAGAGGGAGAAGGAGGTGTATTCATCATCTCTACTACCTCAGATAAGGTTTCTAGTCCTAAAGGTTTCTTAGATTGAGATGTTTCTTTTATCATGGAAAGTTGCTTTCTCAGATCATCATTTTTCTTTCCTTAGATTATCAACTTACCGAGACAAGGTCAAATGCAGACTTACCAAAAGGGGGGTTGTCATATAGTTTCTATTTAGACTCCTCTTCTCTGTCCTTGTTGGCCTACTCCTTTGACTCCTTCGAATCCTTTGTAGTAGTGGGCATTTTAAATGATAGAGAAAGTGATGCTGTGATAGTAACCTTGACCCTCTTCTTAGGGAATTTACCACTTACAAAATTTCTTAGTGGCCTCTTCTTAAATTTTTTCTATAGGGGATGTTACTCCACAATAGGAAAATCCAAAAACTTTGAACTTTTTGATTCCCCACTAGTTATATCAACTAGTGTTTTAGAATGAAGGCCTTCCTCAACATGAGAATCCCTTGCTAATGTACCAACATGATGAATTTATTCATGGTTATCAATAGGAGGGACTTGAAAAAGTGTGTAAGTAGGGAAATTACTTCTCCTACTTAGCCCTGATTCCTAGGTTTCAACATCCATGCTCTACTATTCAAACTCAATTTCTACCTCCTCTTATGCTGGTCCTCTTGTAACAACCAACAATCTTGCCCAAGTGTTCCCTATCGTTCCAACAAGTCAATGATGATGAGTTTGATCAACCCATTATTTTTCACACATGTTTCAGGATGTTTAGCCTACCGGAAAACAAGTGCCATGTGTTCCAATGGATTCAGAAGAAAATAAACATTGTGAAGGCGTGCCAAAAAATGAAAATGATAGTTGAAAACTATTCCAAACTGATCCTCAAAAATGATAAATTTTTGAATAAAATACTCTACATCCTCTCAAGGGTGTGGGAGTGAAGTTCTATCTACTTCCCTTCCTTTATTTCTTATTTTTTCACCCCTTTGAAAGAATGTGACCTTTGCATTTGGGACTAAAACATTTCTATAGAACCAACATATCTTGGTATAAGGAAATGTTTTCACCCTGGAGATGACCTCCTCTGTAATTGTTATATGAATTTCCATTACAACTGAACCCTGCTCTGTCAAATTCTACACAAACGCTAGGGAAATATTTTCATTAAACCCACAAAACCTATTAAGAAATTTCAACCAACCTGCATTTTTAAAATTTTTTGTAGGCTCTTGGTCTCTTAGTGCATCACTAGAATCATGTTTGTGATGCAAAACAACCCCCCAAACCCCC
>APFE031433597.1:39265-77085 GCA_000404065.3 Pinus taeda
ATGGTCACTGATACAAAATGATATTACAGGTGTAATAATCATGGCATGTAATTTCTTATTGGGAGGAGGATGTCAAATTTTGAAAAATTTGGGATTTTTAGTTGTAACGAAGCATTAATTTGTTTTCGATGTGCCATAATTGGAAAGTATTACTAATCATATGGAAAGGTCTCGAAAGAAGTCATGTCAGAGTAATGACGATGAGGTGGTGGGTGATGGATGGTTAGGGGAATGATGTTGTGCATGCAATATTCAATTAACCATAATGCCATTTCAATATGCTAATAGTGTATCGTATGAAAGCACGATGTGAATGCGCGTGCCCCCCCCCCCCCCCCCCCCCTTCTCCCTCAAAATTGAAATAGGGTTGTCCTCGGCCACCATGACAATGTGGTCATGTCACACTCAAATACAAGTGTTGGACACAGTGTTTCCATCACTAACATCCAGTGTCATTTATGTTAAAGGGGATGTATAAGGAGGTAACAATGTCATTCATGAATCCAAGCAAGCGGTGTGATAGTTTGATCTCTTGCATATTCTCATTACATGAAGCCAAAATGATTTGAAGTTTATTGAGTTTTTGTGAAAGTTATGATGCTTAAATGAATATATTAATGGTATGGCCACATAGTCCTCTCCAAGACCTTGCCAACAATATATGACACTTGGAAAAAATGCTCCCAAATGAGAAGTTATGATCGATCAAAACCAAAAACACCAAATTCATTTGAAAATCACCAAATTTGTTAAAAATCGCACATCTCCTGATACAATATGTGAACTTGTGGTGAAATATACGATGTATTTCAAACAAAATTATGCACTGTTTAATTTATTAAATTTTGTATAGCTTTTGGGGAATCTGGCCATTGAAATTCTCATGAACAATGGATAATGTGTTGAGGTTCCCAAAGTATAACAAGGGCCGCACTTCCATGCTTGCCTAGTCCCATAGCGATACCTAACATGGAATTATTTTACCCCTTAGTTATGTTCCATGTGGATCCCCCTTTCATAGTCATCGATGACATGGTAGTCTTAACATAAATATTGAAGTGGTGAATCACATGTGGACAAATGGAAACAATGAAACATGGCCATTAGTGGTTGGATGAAGATGGTGAAATGGAAATGAAGGTTGACATGAATAATGACGATGATGTGGCTGACCAGGTTGACATGACATCCTATTATGATGGCACATGGCATGCCAAAATGTCACTTTAATCCGACCAATAAGTACAAGTCTTGTTGACACATGGCCCACTTAGAATGCACCACATGGCATGCATGACACCACAATGACATCAACAATCAGGTGAATAATATCCCTTAAATATCAGTAATTGATATGGTTGAATGGGTCAATATAGTGCCTTTAGAGGGCTCCCATTGTGTATGAATTAGAAGCATGATTCAAGACTTAAGGGCATCAGAGGAGTGGTAGAACAACATGAAGGCATGGTCTTGATGTCTAGTTTGAGGCATTGCAATGTGGTGGTTGTAGGATTGAAACCCTGTAGAGCTCTATGGTTTGACGTTGAGAGTAAGAATTTAATTTGATTGGTTGTTTATTTGGTTAAATTGGTCTATGGAAAAATAAATATTATTGGTTTGACATGGAGTGAGCAATTAATTTGATTAGTTGTTCGGTCCAACCCTAGTATGTGGAAAAACAATATTTTGATCTGATGTGGAGTGAGCAGTGCATTTGATGACTATTCATTTGGTTGAATGGTTTGGACCCGGGTCGTGGATATATATGTATATATGTATATATATACATGTATATACATATATATACATGTACACACACACACACACACACACACACACACACACACACACACACACATATAGATAAAAAAAGGCATAAGAATAAAAAGATAAAAAATTTTAACCATTATGGAATGAAAAGAAAATAACTTAAAAAATAAAATTATACAAGTGTAAAAATAAAATTATACAAAGCAAATTAGGAAAAATAAAAATAAATGAAATATATTTTAAGGAAACAATACAATAAAGTTAAAAAAAAAATTATTTAAAAAAAAAAAAACAAAATAACAATTTTTTAAGCTATATATATATATTAAAAATAAAAAATATATTTAATTTCAAACTTTTGTGATCCATTTAGTTCAGATCTTTTTTCTAGATTAATCACATGATTAGTTTTTACTGGTTGATGTTTAGAACCAACTATGTTTCATCCTCACCACAAAGATAAAAATCCAATCTATCCACATGTTTAAATGGCCGAGATGCACCATGTTCCAAATCTAAACCTTGGAGAAAGTCAAATAAATTTAATATTGAATTAATATATGAATGCTAGGTTATAAAGCTTAGGTCCAATTTTTATTAGAAAATTAATGATTGTGTTTTCCAAAAAAATATTTAATAATGAATGCTTAATTATGGGAAAAATAAAAGAGAAAATTCACTATTATGGGGTAAAAATTTAAAAGATAGGATAAAAAATAAAAATAAAAATAAAAATCAATGAATAAAGAGAAATTTGTTTGAACCCAATACTTCAATTATATATTCGGCCGATAGGCCTTTCCTATTTATCAACTTTTCGTCAACCCTTTTAATCTGATCCGTTTAATGAGATAACACACTTTCAACCATTGGAATTTTTTCAGAGATAAAATCACATGAGAACTTTTTAGTCAATGAACAATGAACCATCCAATGTGTTAAGAAGAAGTTCCAAAGCATCTATCTAAAAAGTCTGATATGATTTTTCTCAAAAATTTCCAATATACACATATGGATCACAAAAGCCTCAATTGAGAAAATCAATTATTAATATATTTAGTATATTTACATTATTATTTATATATATCTTCAAATGTTATTAATTAGATAGTCAAACAAAATAACATAAATACTTATATATTCAATATTATTATTATATGTAATTTATGTAATAAATTATTATATTAGTAAAGTCCAAAAATATTAATATTATATATTTCTGAATTAAGGCTTTTGTGATCCATATCAAGATTTGAGAAAAGATCTTAGTGTAATCATACATACATTATAATTATTATTTTTATTATAAAATAGAAATATATAATGATTTTGAGAAAAAAATCGGGGGATAATCACATCAAAAATTATTAATATAATATTATTATAAGAGTAATCTAACAAGGCCACAATTTTTCTAGGAAAAAAGTGGAAACTTTTGCAAGCTGTTGACAAAAATATAGCATAAATTTTGGGAAACCTAGGCTACAACTATCAAACTTCAAGATTTTGGATGCTCACGAGTTTTTGATGGTGTTGAATCCATTTCCACCAGCAAAAATACGATTTAAACACTCCTATGGTTGCATTTTTTGAAACAAAAATGGTCGGATTTCGGCGAAAATGGCTTTCTGGAAAAAATTATGGCCTCTACAAACAATGCTTCTTATTATTATATACAATTATAATAATATCATTTTTATTATATTAATGAAGGCTTAACTATCTTATAAATAAAGGATGTATAGGGAATGATTATAATTAATATATATATTTTATATATATATATTATATATATATATATTAAATACTATGTTGGCATTTTCCCACTCTCAATTTTGATTTCCTCCCTTAACTTCCTATGATGGAATTGATCAATCCTTACAACGACTCAAGAATCTTCAATGTAGACATGATTTTAAGTTTTCTCAGCATGCTCGGCTATGGCTGAGGACTGGGATCGATTGTGTTTGATGTCTACTACATGCTCTTGAATTCAGTGATTAATGGATCGACTTGTCTCACCAATGTAGGGAATCCCACAGGAACAAGGAATTGAGTAAAATCCTTTCATGCCTCTAGGGTTTACTGAGTCTTTGACTAATCTAAGGGAGCTTTGAATGGTATTAAGGGGCTTGAAGGTGGAAAAGATTTTATTCTTCTTAAGAATATGATCAATCTTATCTGGGTCCCATGGATGAAGGGGAGTTGAACATTGGTCACCTGATCACTAGGAATGTTCTTAATCCTAGGCCCTTTACTAACTCTTCGAAAAGATCCAAGAAATTGATGCTTGCTATAGCCATTATTTAAAGAAAAAAAATTAGGAGATGGGTTTTTTCATCTTGTAGGTGATCATCATCATAAATCCTTAGAGGACAAGTAGCCAACGTGTTAAGAACTTTGAATTTTTGCACCAGAAAATGATGAGAACTAACATGAATATATTGTTCAATGTGAGTTTTTTTACGAAACACTTAGTGCAACAAGGAACCATCTTCCATTCTAGAGAGGAGAACAACAAAGAATGGAAGGCTATCATCTACCTCAACTTTTATTTGATGGAGTCAGATTGAGAATTAATATGTTGAAGGAATGAATTTAACTTCTCATGACCATGATGCTAGATGATGTAGGTATCATCTATAAACCTCTTCCAAAGATTAGGGAGGAATTGAGTAGAAGCTAAAGCCTTCGTCTCAAATTATTCCATGAATATGTTGGCAACGATAGGGAAGAGTGGAGACCCATGGCTAATCCATAAGTTTGTTCATAGAATTCACCTTGGAAGCTAAAAAAGGTAGAAGTTAGGCATATACCAACTAATTTGGCATTGTTAGGATCAATGATGCGATTAATAACATCTATAGCCTCATTAATAGGTATCTTTGTATAAAGAGAGACAATGTCAAAGATTACTAATATATCCCTAGGATCTAGCCTCAAACCTTTTAACTCATTAAAAAAGGTCGCAGAGTCTTTAACAAAGGATTCTGTGTGACCAAATAGAGGCTTGAATTTATGGGCTAAGAATTTAGCAAGAAGATGGGTGGGCCCATTTATTGTGTTGACAATAGGTCTTAGGGGTGCCACATCCTAATGAATCTTAGGAAGCCTATAGATTATGGGGACGATAGGGTTGCTCTCAATAAGAATTTTTATAAGGGGGTTAAGGGCATTTCTATATTTTATAATGAAAGCAACCTCTTTTGAGACATTCTTAATGGGACTCTTACTAAGCTTTTTGTAACTGCCACTATTATGGAGGTGATCCATCATTTTGCTTACATAGTCAACTTTATTTAAAATTACAACCCCACCTTTCGGGTTATCATTTAATTCTTTAAGGGAAAGAAACTTATTTTTGCTAATGTTGCCTTTAGGTGACTTTTCTTTCCTAAGAACAATAGTGCAATCTTGCCTAACAACCCCTTTAATATTTTTAGGTAGGTCTCTAATCCCAAATTTTGTATTACAAATAATGTCCTCTATAGGGATTTTTCTTGGAGTTGGGGAAAAATTTAATCCTTTCTCAAATATACAATAAACATAAGGATCTAATTATAAATTAGATAAATTAACAACTTTATTACTTGAAGGGATAGGGGTCAAATTAAAAAGAGGATTAGTGTTAGGGGTTAGAAAAAGGGGGAAGGGGGTATCAGAAAGGGTGAAGTGAAGGGTATCGATAGGGGGTGATAAATCATGACAGGGTGAAGGGGGGAATCAAATTAAGGAGAGATGAATTAGAGGAAAAATATGTGAAGGAAGGTGGGATTTTCAAGAGGGTAGAGAGGGTATTATACGAGATTTATGATTGCGGACAAAAGTATCTCCCCTAGGTTTGGTGGCTAGCCTAGAACAATAGAGAGACAAGGAACACACTGCTTTCCTTAAAGTAAATAGATGACAAAATGAAACCTACCTAGAATTTATCGTGGGCTTCACTCCTTCTTTAGCTTGAATGCTCCAATTCCAACTTCGATTGTAAAAATTAGAACCTGCACAGTCAGATAACACAAGCCAAGAAACTAAGAGATCTATGTAGTATCATCTAAATACTCTTTTCAATAGACCAACATGGTATTGAAATACATGAAATAATAACATCACATATAAGAAAACTGATAATTATTTGCATTAATATAAATGGAAAGAGTTTACAACCATAAATAGGTGTTGATCTTGTATAAGAGCTCCTACACGCTGAATTTTCCTTTCATTGTTACAATGTGCACCTCCAGTCACCCTAAATGCATGAAGTGAAACCTCTCACAACAGCATCATAAGGGTAAGATCACTCTCTAAATGCAAACCCTTTGCATATGGAAGGTTGTGAATATATAGAGGAGTGAGTAAAGTTGGGAGTTATTATCCAATTACCAATCTATGATTTTAGATCCACTTTTGATGGGATGATGGGATCAAAGGATAAGGTATGGAAACTCCAAAGTAGGATAACATAGGATCCAAATGTTTTATTTGATGTAAATGGCTGCAACAAATTCTAGAAGCTTTTGGAAAAGGAGGCTTCCAAAATTTCTCTCCTTTTCCCTAATTTCTAGAACCAACACAAGTGAAAAGGGGAGCAACTTGTAGGTGATCAACGCAGGCCACAATGGAGCAATCTGTAGGTGATCAATGCAGGCCATGATGGAGCAACCTATAGGTGAATGCTATCCAATAAGAGGCCAGGGTGCATTGGTCCTAAAACTGGCCCATATGATACAATTTAGGGCAGAAACTCTGGGGAATGAAAGAGACATGATTAGGGCCTTGTGTAAGATGATGACAAGGGGGAATAGAATGTTGATTGATCCCATTAGAAGGCCTATTGATCGGATGTGACAAAATGGCCTATAATAGATTTCCCCCTAAAGCACAAATTTAGAAATGATGACTGATGACTGAAGTTATTTACCTTGTGACAAATTGAGATCTAGAAAAACTAGCAAGATTCATTTGTTACAATACATTTTCACCATGACATCTTTGTTGCTGAGGGAGGCATACCCATACTTAGCACATAAGCTAACATAACATGTACAATGTTCAAAAGACACATCCACAGATGACAACTAGAGGACCCATGACTGGATGACTGTCTATATGATCATGGCCATCATATATTGTGATCTCTGTATAACTTCTGAAATCGCAGCCCGAATGGATGAAAATAGATCCGGGGTCCTCTATCCCCTTCACATGACCAATGTACGTACGAGTATAACTATGTGAATCAATGAGTTGAGGTCAAACATGGTAGACACCATATGATTACCGACTGATGATGTAAGCTGTTAACAGACATGATAGAAATCACCAATGATGTTAATGGCTCTCAAGGTACTACAATACAATCAATATGGTGTGAATAATGAGTTGATGTCGAATATCACACAAATTATATTAGTTGAGGGCCATTGATGTAAACCTATTACTAAGAGTGAGGAAACTCATCATTAATGTATGAAAGCACCAAGTTACCAAAGGGTGTTTCTAAGTCAACTTCCTAGATGATGTGTTGATGTCGATAGGAAGTGACCTATCGCAGGAGGGCCTTGATGTATCCCCCATCAATGACACGAAACGGGTATCATGATTGAGATAGAATGATCAGAATGATGTTGATATGGAACTAGATCATGAAAGGTAAACATGGAATGAAGGCTTAAGATTATTGTAATGGATATCAACTGAATGACTCCTCTTGAACACACCGACAACACTGAATGGAGTTGGTAGCATTGAATCAAAACCAAAATGGAGGTTCTAAAAAGGTATGATGAACCGAAAGACAAGCATATTACCCAACCCAACAACCACAAAGATGAAGTGGAAGAGTGTCATGTTCAAGAGTGACTCGTTTCCATTATCAAATGGTATACCCTGTTTTGCCAATTTCCCTAACCATAATGGCCAGTACCTCTTTATTTTTTAGCAAGCTTGAGGAGGATAACATATGCTTGTTTTGTAAGTCCATCCTTTAGATGAATCCCTTCAAGTATATTTAACAAACCCTGAGAAGGAGTGGATCGACCTTGTCATGTTCGAAAACTCCATCACTGTTTAATGTTTTAACGAGTCCAACAAAGGTAAAACTTGACATCTTTTCCATGTTTAGAGAGTTTGGAAAATAGTTGAAAAAGAAAACTCCAGATGTCCCTTTTTGTAGACAGTCTCTTAAGCCCGAAAAAGGTAGAAAACAATAGTAAAGAGAAACTCTTAGCCATGTTCAACTAAGGTATTCCTTTTTCGTATATAGTCTATCTTAGTTCGAAAAAGGGTTAAACTTATATTGAGTAGATGTCTTTTCATTTAATTTTACGAGTTCAAAAAGAAAATTGATCGACATTCTTTTCATATTTTTGGAGTTTGGAAAGAGTTGAAAGATGAATCCTCCTGGAGGAACGAGTGGTATAAAGGGTAGCAACCAGTTCCAGTCATGATTAAACTGCTTGAAACACACAAAGGTCAAGAGGTTGGCTAATAAGACTACTCATCACAACAGTTCCTTAGGAAAGGGTAAAAACAACTAAGTGAAAGCGTATGATTAGCCAAGCAGATGGTGACGATGGAATGAGAAAACCAAGGCTCTTCTATAAAAAAAAAGCTGGAAATAATGAGGGATAGGATGAGAATTGTTTCATTTTTATAGAAGCTTGAAACATGGGAAACTATGCTTGAAATTGGTTTCATTTTTACACGAGGCTTAAACACAGAAAAACTAAGCTTGGAATAAGTTTGCACGCCCCCATCATAATGAATCAATTAGAGGTACATGCCCCCAAGCCGCATTTCAGTCACCCAAGTAGAATACTAGGTACTAATAGGTGGATGGAATGAAGGTTCATTTACGAGATCAAGTGAAAGACTCGATCATGAATTTACTAGATCTAATCAAAGACTCCAATTGGAAGGGGATTTATTTCCTTTTTTAACGAGCTTGACACTGGAAAAGAACTATGCTCATAGGAACCTATTTCATTTTTTAGCGAGGTTGATATAGTAAAAGAACTATCCTCATAATATCTTGTTTCATTTTTCAACGAGCTTTACATAAGAAAAGGAAATATTCTTTGACACCTTGTTTCATATTTAACGAGCTTGACACAAGAAAAGGAACTTTGCTTCAAAAACCTTGATCATCACCTAAATAAGACCATGGATTCCATGAGGTTCTTATCAGATGGGAGAAAAACACTCTGGAAGGGATACATATCAAAGGATTTAATGGAAAGATCAGGCTCCAATGACACCAATAATTGATTCACCATATCACCTACTGGATCTAGGTCAATAGAAGTTGAGAAGACAGTGAAAGAGTCATCTTCATCACTAGGCATGTGAATGGGATAGGTTTCCACATAATTAAACTATGGCAGGGAAGATACCTGCATATAAGGACCATTTAGGAAATCTATTTGATTAGGATTCAAATTTGGACCAACGAACGAAATCTAGTCAAAAGTCATGATTCTTCCTTCACGCAGGAAACACATCACACGAAAGAGTGAAGAGACAAGAGCTCCCATGAAATAAAAATATTCATGCCCAAGGAGTAAATTAAAATCTAAAGGGCCTCAGACAGCCATAAAAACGATATAGATAGTCTTTCCTCCCAAAGTAATATGAAACTAAGGAAGGATCCCTAATGGTTGACTGGTTCCTCTGTTAAAAGCGAACAAATTATGGGTAACGAGCAGAAGCTGCGAAGAACCTAAAACTTGCCAAGCAATTGAGGATATAATACCAATAGATGTGCCTTCATCTATGATTTTTATATGTACGACAACGTTATAAGCTTGCACTGTGATCTGAAAGGGCAAGCAAGGAGGAAGACAATATCCTGCCAGTCGACTCCAATCAAAGGAAGTGACCATACTACTTGGAGGGGGGGATTGTAGGAATGGGATAATTACCCCCTTGTGCCATGGTAATGGGAAGATTTCCCCCTTGTTCTGAGGGAACTAGAGGATTTCCCCCAGTTAATTGGAATCTGAAGAAACAAGAAGAACCTGAGCAATATAAAGTTCACTCTCTACGAGAAAGGTATGATCAACTGAAGGTAGAATCAAGTCAACCATTTTCTCAACCAATGGTTGGTTGGGGATAGAATCATGGGATTCACGTTCAGAGAGAGCGAGATTGACTAGATTTTGATTTTGATCAATCACTTTATCAACTAGTGGAGGATTGATAGAAAGCTTCCGATAACCAGCTGGAAGTCATTGTTGATAAGCTGTAAGGTTTTCCAACACTTTTGAGGCTTCATCTATATAAGGACAAAGGTGAATAGGATGATTCCCTTCACATAACTTATAGGGAAATTTGACTTTACCCTTTTTCCAATGGACCTTGCTATCACTAGTTGAGGGTTTTTCACCAACATGATTTCCAGAAGTTGACGACAAAGGTTGATGTGAGCATATGGACCACACTTCTAATACCTTGGGAATACCAGGAAAATCTCTAAGTAGGTGGGCACCATTACATAACAAGCAAGGGAATTTAACTTTAGGGGGGTGATCGAAAGATTTATCCATATAGTTGCGTTGATAACAATGGTTGCTTGGTTGCCTACCTGCGTATTTTGCTTCTTCTTCTTCATCCTTTTCTTCTTCTTCTTAGCTTCCTGGTTACTAGAATAAAGACTTTCACCAGGTGAAGAGGAAGAAAGGGATGAGGACATAATATGTGAAGAAGGCAAAGGATCAACTTTAGGACCAACATGAGGTTGATGTTGTGCAGGTGGAGGAGGACTTGGTTGAGAAGTAGTTAGGGGTTGAAAATAACCAAATTGGAAAACCAATGATAAATCTGAGAAGGGACAACGTTGCCATATAAGGAGCACCAATATTTCCAAAGGACCAGGATTCCCGTCAGAGGGGTTCTCTTGATTGGTAGACTCCCGAATTGTTTCCATTCATCTTATTGTAACAACCCTTGTGAATATTCCATGTAAAAATATATAAATACCATAGATGATGGGACACGTATTCCAAGATGAATGGTGGGTAAGACATCCTAGGGGTGTTCATTTGGTTGTTTATGGCTAAGGAAATTGGAAAAGGAAATGGCTAAGGCATTAAAGAGGCAAAGAGGTATTTTGGAACATTTATTTATGAAAATAATGGAATTTAGAAGAAAAGGAAGGTAAAAGGTCACAGGTTGCATGTGAGGAGTAAAATGAAGGAAAATAATGGAAATTAGGAGAAAAAAGAGGTGAAAGGTCATAGATTTCATGTGGGGAAGAAAATGAAGGAAACTAATGGAAAATGAAGAAAATAGAGGCCTCATTAATAAAAAGGATTTTGAGGATTAGTGGGCAAGACTTGGTCAGTTCAGTTTTGGAGCTCTCTGATTATTCTCTCTCTCTCATACTCTTGGACACTTAGAGTTTTATTGGAGCACTTTGGCATTGGAGCAAGAAAATCAAAGAAGGAAATAAGAAGCGGATCAAGTAGGGAAAGGCAAGATCAAGCAACTACAATAGGCTTCATTGCAGGTATCAACGTGCATGTGTCTTTTCCTTGCTAGATTTGGCATGCATGGGATTGCATGTGTATTTTCCTTGCTAGATTTGGCATGCATGGGATTGCATGTGTTTCTTTTATACCATGGCATGGGTTTTTTTAGGTGTGACAATATTTTCAGCCTAGTCTCTCCATTTCCTGATAGCTTTGATGAGATGGGTTCTCTCATGCGTTTTGTAGGGGATGGCCGGATTGGATTCAAAGCTGAGTGGGGTGGATCTACGAAATGAAAAACACATGGTGGTAGTGGTCCCTGAACCAGACTGAGGATGCATGAAGCCACTGGCCTAGTAACCCCTGAACCAAACTCTGGGTTGCAGTAAATCCAGATTGTGTGCCTCCGTGGGCCTAGGAATCCTTGCCGGTGAATGGCAGGATATACGGTAAAGCCAAGAGATGTATTTTCTCTTCGTTGGGCCTAGTGATTTTGGGATGGAATTGATAGTAAAGATTGGAGAGTATGTCTTAGTGTAGGGCCTAGTGATTCCTGGATCAGACTGTGGATGCACGGTAAAGCTTGAGAGACTAGGAGGCACTCAAATTCCTCACGGTGTAGGCGGAGAACTCTGATGGTATCCACATTGATTAGTGTTTTTTGATGTGTTCTATGAGTCCCACATTCATGCTTGGAATATGGCATGGGGGTGATTGGCTGAAGAGAGACTTGGCTCAACCAATCTATGGTTGGGTGGAACGTGGTAGTCCCATCACTGGTTGGTTCATTGCATCTATTAATGAAAAAATTCATTCCCTTGATTTTCATGTGAAATGTACTGAATAAATATATATATAATATATATAATATATATATATATATATATATATAATATTATATATATATGGATTTTGATGGATGATATGTTTATTGTATTTTTGTTCTTATTATGTTGTTTATTTGCACATTTGCCTCGGAGGATGTTACAAGTGGTATCAGATCATGGTTCAAACACTTGGACTGGATGGGCTTTATCATAGGTAAAATGAAGAACAAAGGTTAAATTTTAGACCTTTCTGTCATATTTGTTATAACTTATCTTTTGTGGCATATTAGAAGTTGAAAATTTTTCCATACTAAAGGTAAATCCCATCGATAATGTGGTAAAAATTTCAGATATTGGTTCATAATACTTTAGGAATTATGATCTAAGGAAGATGACCTTCCTGAATGCACCTTGAAACAAGTCAAGTTGGCATTTCTGCAATAACTTTTCTTCTGTACTCTTTCAAAACCCGAAAAAAACCGTCCACATTGAGGGGAAATACCAATGATTATGTAGTAGAAATTTCAGAGATTGGGTCGCAATATTTTAGGAGATATGAGTAGAGGGAGTCGAGCCTTCTGAATGCTCCTAAAATCAGGTCTCAAATAGGTCACACTAACATTTTTGTTATAACTTTTATTCTAGGCACTCTCAGGAGATTGAATTTTTTCCACAATGAGAGGAAATCCCACTTATATTGTGATAAAAACTTCAGACATTTATTTTCTATATTTTAGGAGATATGACCAGTGTAAATCGAGCTTTCTGGATACTCCTAGAATTGTGCACCAAATATGATTGTGTTGGTATTTTTGCTATAACTTTTCATCTATGAAATCTCAGAAGCTAAAACTTGAACCATAGTTAGGAATAATTCCACTGATCATATGGTTTAGTTTCTATAACTTGTACTACTACAATTTAGGATATATGCATTGAATCATTCACTGTATTAGTTTGCATGAAAAGTGTTTGATGAAATGATTAAATAATTCAATGATTAATTGCATACAAACTATTTGATAAAATTCCACAATGAGTATGTTGTTTGTGGTTGGGGATAGTATTTATGTGTAATAGTATTGTTGTGGTTGATATATGCTTACTTGTATGCAAATAGTTTGCTCTATTAGTTTGCATGTAAAGTGTTTGAATAAATGCTTACATGCAAATGTAATAGTATTAGTAGTTGTTTGTGGAAAATGTAAAAGTATGGTAATTGTTTGAAGAAAATGTTATTTTTCCTTGGATGGGATAGTATTGTAGTATGATAATATGGATGTAGCTGATCTATGCCTATTTGCATGCAAATAATTTGAAGAGTTGCATGTAGGGAATTTGAAAGGTTGCATGCAAGGAATTTGAAAAGTTGCATGTAAGGAAATGGAAAAGTGGCATGTTTTTAGTTATGATGTTACAAGTGGAATAAATACAATGTTTTTGACTTACTCTCATACAAATGTATGAGAAATAAAAATCAATTTCTTTTCAAGTGTGGTTAAATTTAGTAGAGCTTTGGAGATTCCATTTCCATAATTGGACATGGAGATCAGACCATTATAGTAGCTTCCTCCTTCTACCTTAGTGTGGACCATGGATAGTAAGGGCACATGCTTATAGGTTGTTAGTATTTGTGAATGCTGATTTCAAATTAATAGACATGATGTATTAATTTTTGGACCATGTGACTGATTGAGTATGAATTATATGTCGTTTACATGTTGATTTCATGATACCTACTTACATCCTTGTATGTTAGGTTACATTTTTTAATATTTTGATTACATGTATCAATATTGTAGGTTGATTACAAGAATTGATCGATTATGTTCGACTACATGCAGTTATGCATATTGGTAGTTGGTTTGGCATTGCTTATGCATACTATTGTTGCATGTGGCAATGTGTACAATGGAGTAATGGTTGTTTTCATGCATGCAGTCATGGTTTGTGTACTTGATATGGTCATGCATTGATGACTTGACTCTAGCTAGAATGATGTGTGTATGGTTTGGTACTCATCTGTTATATGTCTATATACGATTGTTATGCATGTATGGTCTTGGTTATAGTTTGAATAGTAGGTCAAGCATGCCTTGTGAAGTCATTGTATGTAATTTAGGTCATCATGGTGCTATTGGTTGTTATGATGCTAATGAGTTGGTTGAGATAAAGCAAGAGATGCAGATCATCCAAGTGAAGTTGCAGCATTGGACCTAGAGGCAAGGGCATATCATCATATCGATATTGCATTTGAGCATGCAGGTATGTAAGTTAAGGATTTTTATATGCATTAGGTTTATGTACATGTCTTTTGATGTTATGGTTACATTCATGATAGTTGTTGGTTGATTAGTGTAGTTATATGCACATGTGTCAGATAGTCAAGAATGATAGTAACATGTAGTTGTATGCATTGCTATTGTTGTTTTATATTAGATAACCAGATGATTATGCTACATGTTGTTGATGAGTATGTTATAGGTTAACTTGTTGATTTTTATATGACAATTAGCTTGATGATTCAGTTTTATGTTGTTGATGAGCATGATATAGAGCTTATTGTTGTTATATGCTATTAACTTGATGATTAGAGTTATTTCATTGAGATCTTGATGTCGTAATTTGGATTGGTCATATGAGTGATGGTTATGTTCATTGACTTAAAGATATTGGTGTTATATGTATTGTGTTAACCTTGTTTGACCTATGCAGATGGTTATGGTTGCGATATTTAGGTATGAACCGACATATCTGTGAGATGGTGTCATACTACTCTATATTTAATTTTCATATGTGTGAATGATAATGTGTATGAGTTTACGATGTGAACATGTTAGTTAGATATTGTTATGGATATCATGATCTTATGAGTGCTTGAGTTGGCATGTTGTAAAGTTTTATCTCACTAACTAGATTGATTATGCAGGCAAGATAGCCTCCCTTGAGGTACACTAAGGTATGAGTTTGCTTATGTATTATACTTGGTGTTTCATAGTTGATTACATCGTCTATTTGGTATTTGAGTGTTCGGTGCCTATTATGTCATCTAATTGATTTATTTAACATGGTATGTTTGTGAGTTGGTTGAATGTTTGATGAATTGCATAATATGAGTATGTGCTCCAATTATCTTGTTTTAAGATAATTGTACTAACACATATGTGTTGAGACAGTTGATATGTACTTGAGTATAGTAGGTGATAGTTGTAGTATTATGATTGATGACTATGAGTTGACTATGGATTATGACATGATTGTTAGTCTTGATAATACTTGATTTCAAATTGATAGATATGATTGTCTTGATATTTGGAACATGTGGTTGACATGTGTGAGCATGATGCGGGGAGTTGCATGGCAAGAGAGATTGCCATGAAAACTTGAAGAAGGCTCCGGTTGAGCTTTCCCTGGGAACCATGGGAATTGAGTCATGGTGTTTGTTGTTATTATTGTGCTTTTGGTATTTTATGAATTGTTGAGCTTGATTTGTGGATTTTTTTATGTCTAGTGTATGGCCATACCACTTTGTTTGTAGAGTCATGTTATTATTGGTTTTTATGGTCTTCTTGTTGTTTGCTTCTTGTCTTGCCTTTTACGTTTTCAGTCTTGGGAATTGGTTGGGAAAGAGGAAAGTTACTGCAGCTTGAGGAGAGCTATGTGGTACCTAAGAGGTGATGTAAGACTCAGATGGAGCTTGGTGTATGAGTAAGAGCAATGGAAGGTACAACTATGATAGTCGGTTGGACTGGTTGGGTCCATTGTGGTAAGTGGACAGAAGTAGTGCAGACATGAGAAAGGTAACTAGAAAAGGTAAAGTAAATGGATTAGAGGTGTCATATGCTTTGGCTATGTTGGGAACTATTTCTCTCAATGCCTGTGCATAAATAAGGAATTTCTCTTAACCTAGACCTTATGTTATTTGGTAATTATTTTTTGATCATGATTATGTTGAAGTTTATATATGTATACATGTATGAATGTATGTCGTTGTTTGACAGGATCATGATTGTTTTATGCTAACATTTATATATGCATGTATGTATCCATGTATCTATATTGCTGTCTGACAGGGTTGTCAGGGATCATTCTTGTGGAGGAATGATTGCTTATGCAGGAGAACGACATGAAGAGGTTCCTGGTCTTACGAGGAATCAATTGGGAAGAGTAGTCACGACAAATATATGAGGTCAATATCATGTGGATATGATTTGATATTGTATACTTGTATTATGCCTATGTTTATGTTATAACAAGTAATTTTGAAGGATACATCAACAAAGTGAAAGCAATGTGGTCTACGACATGCTAGGATAAGCATGGATGAGATATCGGAAGCAAGATTTCTTGGTAAGGACATTGTGGTTTTGGATGTGTGGTACTATTGTTGTGCATATGTTGTACATGTTGCATCTATGATGTGTGCACTTGTGATGTTGTGTATACATAGCATGTGTACATGTTATTTATGTAATGTTATGTACATGAAGGCACAAATAGGGTTGTGCAAATATTGCATATGAGGTGTTGTATACATATTGTATTGTCTTCATGATGTATATGAAACGTGTGTGCATATGGTGCTCTATGCATGTTGGATATGCAGTGCTGTGTACGGATGATGCTATGTACATGTTGGATATGCAGTGCTATGTACACTTGGTGTTGCGTGCATGTTGTACATATGGTGCTATGTACATGGTGTTGTGTGCATGATTGTACAAGTGGTGCTGTGAGCATGTGGTGACGTGTACATGTTGTACAGGGGGTGCTATGAGCATGCGGTGCTGTGTAAATGTCATGCATGTGATGCTATGTACATATGTTGTTGCGTATACATCGTGCATGTGGTACTCTGTACATGTGGTATTCTGTACACGTTGTACAATTGTGTAGTGTACATGTGGCATTGTGTACATGTTGTGCAGGTGGCGGCATGTACATGTGATGTTGTGTAGGTGGTGCAATGTATAGGTGGTATTGTATACATGTTGTACATATGGTATTGGTGTACGTGTGGTATTGTGTACATGTTGTACATATGGTACTGGTGTACGTGTGGTATTGTGTACATGTCGTCGATGTTGTGTTATGGGCATGCGGTATTATGTATATGCATCATGTATTCATGGTATTGTGGCATGTGTACTCATTGTGTGGTACTCTATATAGGTACATGTATTGGGTGGTATTTCAAATCGAGTATAGATGGATGCATTGTATTGTATATAGTGGGTATAGTTGTATGTGTTGCATGTCAGGTTTAGATGCATGTATTGCATCGTGTGGTATGCCATGCGGTTGTATCTGTGTGATGCACACTATGTGTCTATGCACATGGTTGAGGAGAAGGTACTAGGAGATTTTCGGGTGTGGCAACTGATCCAAAGTGCATACGGGATAAAGACAAAGACAAAAGAAGCGAATAAGATTGCAAATATACCTTATTTATGAGCTACCAATGAGGTATGATGTGAATTATTTCAATTTATTTTAAATATAATGGAAGTTATGTGCTTGGTACAGGAATGCATGAAATGCTCGGTTGAGTGGTCGAAATCGATTGCAATAATTAGCAGCAGCAACAAAGGAATTGAAACATGCAGTAGTGTGTTGGTAAAGCACATCAAGAGTAGGGCCATTGGGGGACATTGGTACCCAATAGTGTCAATTGATTGCCATGAGCATGCTATGACCGGTATGGTAGTTTTGAGGCAGGTATATGCCTTGGTATTTGAATCTTCTGATGCAAGGAAGTCTTGTCAAGGGATGGACTGCCCAGGATGGGGGTGCTAGCGGAACTTGGAAGGTGAGTGACTGCACGGAAGGAGTGACCGAATTCCCAAGGGACTATGTAGTAGAGAAGGGAAGGTCATGGATGGATTTGTTTTGGTGATTAGCATTGCCAGATGGAATCATATGCACATTGGGAGTGCCCCCTGGAACAATGAGCCGGTAACTGTTTGCTGAGAGGATAAGTGGCGCGAGATTATAGCGCTGGACATTGGATGCAGATTTGAATTTGGAGTGGATTCTGGACTTCCTGGGAAGGAGGTGGATCCTAGTATTATTTTGAGGGTGGAGGTGTGAGCCTCTAGATTCCCTTGTTGCAGATTCATATTATTTTATTTGTTGGTTGAGAAAACGTGCATATGTGAATATGTGTATATGTGGTTATTTTAAATACCGTAATGAGCTATGTTATAAAGCTCCATTATGTGGTATGTTGTCAGGTTGTCATGATGTTTTGATTTTGAGAAGATCTTTAATTGTAAATACTACAATGAGCTGTGTTATAAAGCTCCATGGGTAGTATGTTTTGTTTTCTATGGTATTTTGGTTATAGGTGTCATTGAACGCCAAGGACGGTGTTCCCCCAAGGGGGAGGTTTATGTAACAACCCTTGTGAAAATTTCATGTAAAAATATATAAATACCACGGATGATGGGACACGTATTCCAAGATGAATGGTGAGCAAGACATCCTAGGGGGTGTTCATTTGGTTGTTTATGGCTAAGGAAATTCGCAAAGGCATTAAAGAGGCAAAGAGGTATTTTGGCACATTTAGTTATGAAAATAATGGAAATTAGGAGAAATGGAAGGTAAAAGGTCACAGGTTGCATGTGAGGAGGAAAATGAAGGAAAATAATGGAAACTAGGAGAAAAGGAGGTGAAAGGTTATAGGTTGCATGTGGGAAGGAAAATCAAGGAAACTAATGGAAAATGAAGAAAATAGAGGCTTCATTAATAAAAAGGATTCTGAGGATTAGTGGGAAAGACTTGGTTAGTTCAGTTTTGGAGCTCTCTCATTATTCTCTCTCTCTTTCATACTCTTGGATACTTAGAGTTTTCTTGGAGAACTTTGGCACTGGAGGAACAAAAACAAAGAAGGAAAGAGGAAGCAAGGATCAAGTAGGGAAAGTCAAGATCAAGCAGCTACAACAGGCTTCATTGCAGGTATCAACTTGCATGTGTATTTTCCTTGCTACATTTGGCATGCATGGGATTGCATGTGTTTCTTTTCTACCATGGCATGGGTTTTTCCAGGTGCGACAATATTTTCAGCCTAGCCTTGCCATTTCCTGATAGATTTGATGAGATGGGTTCTCATGCGTTTTGTGGGGGATGGCTGAATTGGATTTGAAGCTGAGTGGGGTGGATCTCCGAATTGAAAAACACATGGTGGTAGTGGTCCTTGAACCAAACTAAGGGTGCACAAAGCCACTGGACTAGTAACCCTTGAACTGGACTGTGGGTTGCAATAAAGCCAAATTGTGTGCCTTGGTGGGCCTAGGAATCCTTGTTGGTGAATGACGGGATATACGGTAAAGCCAAGAGGTGTATTTTCTCTCCATTGGGCCTAGTGATTCTGGGATGGCATGCACGATAAATCCTAGAGAGTATATCTCGGTGTAGGGCCTAGTGATCCCTATATCAGAATGCAGATGCATAGTAAAGCCTGAGAGACTGGGAGACACTCAAATTCCTCACGGTGTAGGTGGAGAAATCTGGTGGCATCCACATTGATTAGTCTTTTTTGATGTGTTCTATGAGTTCCACATTCATGCTTGGAATATGGCACGACGGTGATTGGCTGAAGAGAGACTTGGCTCAGCCAATCTATGGTTGGGTGGAATGTGGTACTCCCATCACCGGTTGGTTCATTGCATTTATTAATGAAAAATTCATTCCCTTTATTTTCATGGTGAAATGTATATTATATATATATATATATATATATATATATATTATATATATATATGGATATGGATTTTGGTGGCTGATATGTTTATTGTATTTCTGTTCTTATTATATTTTTTAATATGCACATTTACCTCAGAGGGTGTTACACTCAACCTAAGATCTACTGAGGAGTTGTTCCATGGGGAGGATATCATTCCACGGTCAATTAATTGATTTTAGAAATTAAAGACACAATAAAAAAAAAGGGGTAAATAAGCATAAAGGTTTACCAAGCAACCATGAACTGCAATATACACCTTGGTGAACAAAGGACTTGACATACGTGCAGGAAATCTCCTCGAATGCTATGTTTCATGTATCATGGTATACAAGGTGGGTGAATCGGTTACCTATGGATGGATAGAAACCTATAGGGGATTCCAAAAATATAATCAATGATACGTGGGAGTGCAGTCCGTAGTAGTGTTGTCTAATGCATAACCATTTGATGAGAACGTTCCCATATAATTTACATGTGCGGAGCACCATCTAATAAACCCAAAGGTATGTGGAGAGTGATCTTATACACTCACATACGTGGAATGAGATTTCACCCCCAAGATGCAACACTGGAAAACAACGACATCTCCCAAGTTTAATGACCCTAGAACACGTCTCTAACCTAGACCTCTAAATGTTTGTGTTAATGTTACAAATGCTTCTTATGTTAATTAAGGTGAATTTTAGAGTTTATCTTGAATTAGATTTCTATTTCAAGGCTCAAAATTCAATGTCACATAAACACACCTATGATGCAACTAATATGAGAAAATAAACTCTTTTCAATTTCTATGAAAGCTATCTAGTGTAGGGAAGAGGTGTAAACAATGATGCAACAATCAAGTATGTAGAAAACAAGAGCTTCCTAACTAGATATTTCAATTTCACTATTCCAATGCAATTCAAAGCATTCAAAGATGTCAAACCATGCAATGTCATCTATGCATGATTCCCTTGAAAACTGTGCAAATGTAATCTATACAAAATTTCCTTTCTTTCTGTGAAAATGAGAATTCTAACTATCCAAATGTGATCTATGCAAGAGAATTCTTCAAAACAAACATAAGAGGATTCCAATGAAATCAAACGTAATATGAGATTTCATGAACAAAGGACTCAAACTAAAATTGGGTGAAATTTTCAAAAATTAAAAGAGATGACACTCAAAGGTGATCAACACTCATACACAATTCAAAAGCCCAAACGATTGAGTGGGATTTTTTTTGTTTGTTGCAAAAATGAAAGAAAAAACACACAATTTCACACTAGGGAATTCTAATTTCACACACAAAATCCTAGATGAAAATGAAAATATTTTTTTTTTCAACACACTTAATTTTAGAAATGAGGAAAACTAGGATGAAAATGTTTAATCATTGATTCAAATGCACTTTTCAGAGTGAGGACTAGAACAACTATTCATCCAAGTAGTCAATGGCCAAACAAAATCAGCTTGCAAGCAACCAAATGATAAGAACAAAGAAAAATCAAAACCAATTCTTACCAAAGGAAATCAAACACAAATGAAAACAAAATGGACGCTTTAGAGAGACCACAAGACACTTGAGACTCAGGGAAGGTCAGTTGGAAGTAGGTTGATCAAAGAGACACTAAAAACAAGGGTAAGTTTTGTGCAAAAATAGGGGCCAACGTTGGTGCAGAAGAGGCATTAGTGATTTGCAACACTGGTACAGGGTGGGCCTAGATGAGGTGCAATTCTTTGTAAGAGGCACTGCCAGAGTGTTGGTCTAGGGATAGAGAATTACGACACAAAAACTGTAATAGAGACCCAATGAAATAACTTCCTAGGTTTGTTCTTGGCTGTGTAAAGAAACAAAGGTATATCAATGAGGTAATCAAACACAATCAACAAAGGAACTACCAAGGGAATACACTGATCCCTAGTATGGTCACCAATTTGTTATACAAGATTTATAATTGCGGACAAAGGTATCTCCCCTAGGTTTGGTGGCTAACCTATAACAATAGAGAGACAAGGAACATAATGCTTTCCTTAAAGTAAATAGATGAAGGAATGAAACCTACCTGGAATATTTCGTGGGCTTCACTCCTTCTTTAGCTTAAATTCTCCAATTCCAGCTCTGATTGCCAAAATTAGAACCTGCACAGTTAGATAACACAAGCCAAGAAACTACGAGATCTATGCAGTATCATCTAAATACTCTATTCAATATATCAACATGGTATTGAAATACATGAAATAACATCACATATAGGAAAACAAATAATTCTTCGCATTAATATAAATTTAAGGAGTTTACAACTATAAATAGGTGTTGATCTTGTGGAAGAGCTCCTCCAGCCTGACTTTTCCTTTCCTTGTCACAATGTGCACCTCCAATCACCCTAAATGCATGAAATGAAACCTCTCACCACAATAACATAAGGGTAAGATCACTCTCTAAATGATCCAGGTGGCTCTAGAGACACATACAAGACAAAGGGCTTATGGAAGCTTGAAAATAAAAGTGATCAAAATGATCTCAAAGCAAGACCAAAGCGTAGATCTCGTTGTCCTGATCGCGGTAGTGTGAATGGTTCGTCAATCCGAGCTCGTATGAGGGAGAACAAGCCAATGAAAGTTTTGGTTGACTTTTGCTGACTAGGTAGGCTTAATGGAGACACAACTTGGAAGTTTTCCGGCAGACGAAATCTGGCCAACTCTGTCCAAATTCCAGGTGAATTTGTGGCCTGTTTAATTTGACTCCTTCAGTCAAAATTTGGAATTTTCGAAAAGACCTTAGTTATTAAAAATAAAAAATAAAATATAAAAGAGGTGGCGGGCCACCAAACCCACTACCCCACACCTCTATATAAGAACGCATTAATCATTTTAACATGACAAGGCTAGAAGGTATCAAGCCTATGCCAGCGATGTGGGCTGGCCCGCCACCATGCGGCGGCCCCATGTACAACAAACAACCCATGATACATACCAACCATGGTACTCCAATACACATGGTGCTCCAAAAAATATTAATATGCCAACAGTCTGCGGGGGTTATGGGGCAGGCCACCCAATGTGGACCTGACCCCCACCCAAAAAAAAAATTCATGCTGTTTTTCAAATAACGAATTGCGTTTAAATGTGGAGGGGTCAAGATTTGACCACCCAACCTCCTCCTTCTAATTCAGATCTTTCACCAATCCACCAAAACACATTCTTGTTTAATCCGCCCGATGAATTTATATAAGTCTCATTTGCACAGTGCGCCTAGGAAACATGGAGGAACCAGGAGCGGGCACAAAATTCGAGACATAACTTTTTTTAATTGATTTATTGCAGGTGGAACCATGATTGAGCAAAATTTCTAGGAGGGTGAAAATTTTGCAGTGTCCAACATGGACAAATTTTATGTCGATCCTACACCTCTCAGTGACACGAACCCGATGGCATAGTCAGTTCCTAATTTGAGCTGCCAATTTGTAGAGGACCTGGATTAGGGAATCTTTGAGGAATCTAAAAGATTCCTTAAGCCCCAGATTTTCACTTTCTTAGAATTCATAAATTTGACAGTCGATTTTACACTATTTGATGCCACAAATCTGATGGTGCATTCATATTTTCCATTTTCTCATTTCATTTTTCGGCCACTTTTCTAAGTGGAGTGCAGGTGTCAGCATTCATGTGCAAGCAGTCATTTCCATGAGATTTGACACAGCAAGGTTGATGGTACGAGAAACTTCAACAATTTGACATCCTTTTCTTCAGATGGATGTGAGGTATATGCAATATGTTCATGTACTTATTTTTGCTATGCATTGTGCTGCACAGATCCCTATTTTATGTTTGATGTGGGATCTTGTTTCTTACTTGTCTCATGATTTCTACTTGATGTGATGTGGAATAATTTGTGTGATGTACTTGTTGTCATGATTCGTCATGTTGTGTTCTGAGATCCCTTTGTTGTATGTTGAGGGGATACTCATGTTTCGCCATGCATGTTTGCATTGAGAACCCTTTTATGCTATGTTGGCGGGATGCTCATTATCATCATGCATGAGTTTGTGTCATACTGATAGGAGTCCTTTTGACTGAGAGTTCCTGTAGCGAAAAATCTCCTAGAGCGACTCCCGCATGAGGGAATTTTCCTTGTATGATAGTGACATCACCTCTTATGTACATCATCACTATTGACAGCTCTTAATGCAACGACCTACACCATCTTGACATCGGGGCCCGGAGACGTAGTCCCTCTTGGACGAAATCCATTATCAATGGCTTATGTTTCCATGTGTTGATGATTGTCATGTTCCTCTTATTTACAACATGTAGATGTATTCATTTATGTTCTTTAAAAAAAAATACAATTTAACACATCACGAAAGTAAAAGGTCTTGGAAGGGTCCTTTGTCACACCTAGCCCCAGATCACTAAAATCCAACCCCTTGCATATGGAAGGCTGTAAATATATAGAGGAGTCGGGTAAGTTGGGAGTTCTTATCCAATTACCAATCTAAGGTTTTAGATCCACTTTTGATGGGAGGATAGGATCAAAGGATAAGGGATGGAAACTCCAAAGTAAGACAGGATAAGATCTGAATGTTTTATCCGAGGTAAATGGTTGTATCAAATTATGGAAGCTTTTGGAGAAGGAGGCTTCTGGAATTTCTCTCTTTCTTTTGAATTTCTAGAACCAACAGAGGTGCAAAGAGGAGCAACTTATAGGTGATCAATGCAGGCCACAATGGAGCAACCTATAGGTGAACACTGCCCAACTAGAGGCCAAGGTGCGTTGGTCCTAAAACTACTCAGATGATGCAGTTTAGGGCAAAAACTTCGGGGAATGAAAGAGACATGCTTAGGGCTTTGTGCAGGATGACGACAATGGGGAATAGGATGTTGATTGATCCCATTAGGAGGCCTATTGATCGGATGTGACAAAATGACCCATAACAGAGGGTTTGAACACAATTTATTGACAAGGGGTTCGATTATACTTGGACTCACAACTTGATCCAATGAAATGATATACAAGAAGCGAATAGGATTGAACCACAATAGTTGGTTTGAAACATTAATTAGTAAAAATTAATCATGTGATTAATATAGAAAAAAGATCTGAAAAATAAATATTAAAAACGTCATAATTTTTTCTGATAAAAAAAGAATTAAAAACATTTAAAAAATATATTTTTTCAAAGATTTAATGGTTGATGTGGAGCTAAAAACCTCCCCAAATATATGCAACAACGCGCAAGCCACATATATCATAAAATCATAGTTCATCCTTAAGGATGAGACTTCTGGAGACCACCAGAAATTGGAGCCGAGATCCCAGACTCTAACGGGACGCCTATACTTCCAGCCTTACTATGATGAGACATCATGTCCCCTCATGGGATTTGGAATCAGGTGGAGGAGATAACATCCTTGTGAGAAAACCACCTTGTCATTCCAAAGGGTCACGGGTAGGGTAACTAGAGCTGCGTGTTTCTCTAGTTTTCCTACTTGAAAGCCTTTGGCACCCGGATGGGGCAAGGCATTAATCACCTGCGCCCTTCGTTTATATATGTGTGTGTGTATTTTATGTCTTTTTTTATAAATTTGTTTTTTATGTTTTTTTATTTTAATTTGTTTTACAGTTTAATATTCAATAATTTTTAAATATTTCCTTTTAAATTTAAAAATAAATAAGTTGTTTGTTTTTAATATTGTTTTAATTTTTTTTTTTTAAATTTTTTTTTTTTAATTATTTAATTTGTGTTGTTGTTGTCGTTTTTTTTTTGTTTTTTGGTTTTTGGTTTTTGTTTTTTGTTTTTTGTTTTTTGTTTTTGTTTTTTTTGTTTTTTGTTTTTGTTTTTTTGTTTTTGTTTTTTTAATAAATACGTTTTTTAGCTAGATATTTTTTTTGCTTTCATTTTTTTTTATTATTATTTTAATTTTTCTTTTTATCTTTTAAATTTTTTATGTTTGAATTTTACTTTTTGATTATTTTTTTTACTTTTTTTTTTTTTTTGCTTAATTTTCTTTTTTGGGTGTTCTTATTTTTTTGTTCTTGATTTTTTAATTTTTATTTTTTTAAACTATTTTTTATATTTTAATTTTGTTTTGTTTTGTTTTTTCATTTTCATTTACATATTTCTTTTTTGGCTGGAGAGGCTATGTCAATGTTCAACTAGCTATAGGACCCCACTATGTGTTAATTTGATAATTGATTTTAATGTTTTTATTACAATGAATCAAATTTACTCTGACTCTGTATTAATTTGATGGTTGATTTTTAAGTTTTCATTGCAATGGGTCAAGTGCACCCACGTTGCGCGTCAATTTGATGATTGATTTTTAAATTCTTATTACAATGTGTCAAGTTGTCTTAGGCTATAATTTTAAAAGAGATACATTTAACATTTAAAAAAAAATACTATTGGAATAATAAATCTTTGATTTAGGTAATCATTTTTAAGGTTTTTTTAGTCATGATATTTCACTTTAATCCCATAGTTGAAAAATGTCAAAATTTTAAGGTTTTTTGGAGTCGTAATATTTTATCTTTAATGCCATGGTTGAAAAATGTCAAAGTTTTAAGGTTTTTCAGGGTCATTATATTTATCTTTAACGTCGTGGTTGAAAAATGTTGGAATTTTTAGGTTTTTTAGATTCATGATATTTTATATTTAACATTATTATAAAAAACTATTGAAATTTTAAGATTTTTTGGAGCCATGATATTTTTTCTTTAATGCCATTGCTAGAAAATTTTGGAATTTTAACAAAAAACCAAGCATTGATGTAACATGAACACTTTTCAATTTCAAGGTGTTTTTCATGTTTTTTGCACAAAAAAAAGTAGTTTTTAATGCCATTGTTAAAAAAAGGAATTTTAACCTAAAAAAACTGAGGCAACAATCAACAATTTAATTTGTTGGATGTTATTCATGTTTATTACACAATTTTTTTGGTTTCTAAATTCTTTGCTATTTTTTTTTTGGAATTTTCACCCAAAAAAAAAAAAAAAAAAAAAAAACGCCGATGCAACATCAACACATTTTATTTTTAGGCCATTTTTTCATGTTTTTGTGCAAAAGTAGGGGTTTTTCGGGCTATAGTTCATGATTTGAGGTTACATTTCTTAGTAAGTTGGTAACTTCGTTGCCATTTTAAGTGGTTTGTCAAATATAAAATTTGTCAAAGCAATGCATTGTCATTTGGCTCACGATCTATGGAACAAGCTTAACAATTGATATGGAGGGGACAATAAAGTGCTACAATATTACGGGGCTCAATTCAAAAGTTTGAAAATGGAAGAAGATGAGGATATTGCTTCATATTTCCTCCAAGTAGAGAAGGTTGTCAACTCTATTGTAGGTCACTAAAGAAATCAAGGATGATGTTTCCATTCAAAAAATATTGAGATCTCTTCCTCCAAGCTTCAATCCCAAGCTATTAGCCCTTGAAGAGTTACCAGACATGGATTAGTTGAACATGGAAATGATTCATGTAACACTCTCAACATATGAAAAGAGGATAGATAAAGACAAGGAGTCAAAGAAGCAACAGACAAAGTTTCCAAAGATTGAAGAAATCACGAGAATCAAGGAAACCCCCATCATGAATCTGATGAAGAAGAAGCCAAGTTTGTCAGAAAACTAAAGAAGGGAACCAAAAAGTTTAAAGTTAAGCTTCTTTTCAAATGTTTTGTGTTAGCACTCCATGATTCCTTTTAGGTTGAAGGAAAAGGGTCCCAGAGGTAACCACATACCTCTTTTGGTTGTGAGACTGGTCTTCGCCAACTAGAGGGCACTCCCTCACTTGTAAAACTCAGAGATAAAATATTCTAAAGCATTAATTCTAACAGAGACTAAATTTTAAAAGTATTTTTAAATTTTAGTTGGTGATTGGTGGAGGATGCTGGAATAATTGATGCATGTGATCATGACTTTACTGGTTCATCATGCCTATGCATGTCCCAACTAGTTTCACACACAAAGGCTTGACTATTACTCACTTCGAAATGGGAAAAAAATTTGTAGTACAGTGGAAAATGAAAACTAAAATGCTCATCCACAATAACAGAACAACTGAATTTTTTGTTACTGCAATTTCAATGAGTGAATATCAATAGGAAGGAACAAAACATTTAAAGGCATAAACATTTCATTTGCAACTGAAACCTTCAGTACAACTAAACAAGAGCATACAAGATGAATTCTAATGTAGTTGTTCCATTACACCTTTAAAGAAGACTATGAAGGAAACATGAATAAGAACACAGATACACTAGAGAGTGACACTCTTGAAGCATCATACCGCAATAATCTCTGCAATGTTAATTGGAATAACTTCAACATCAAGCATATTCATTAATAAGAATCACAACATACATGAGTCTACAATAGCTCAAAATAATGTCAAACCAACAAAAACCTGTTATATTTGTATTTTCCCGTTTAAATAGACCTATGACAAGAAATAATAAGAGTCGAGATACATTACATCATTAATCCAAATAGTGGATCGAACTAAAACCAAAAAGAGGAGATATTTTTCTGTTTAAGTCCTTTTCCTCAATTGATAAAAAAGAAAAGCAAAAGTATTCATGACTTTATCTTAATACAAAAACTAAATCCCTGTAAAAGCTAGTCTATCTTCGAAACATATCTTCATGGAATGAAACAACAAAAAGGACAACTGGCTGCTGACTATGCAAGGACTGCGGAGCAGTTGGATAGTGATTATGATGACACTTTTTCCTTCCAAAAATGGAACGTGGTTTGAAACTAATGATCTGAGTTGGCTACCACCTCTGCTACACGTTCACACCTTCAAACTCTGACAACTGGCTTCTTCTCAATGCTCGTGAAAATCTGTAGGAAGGGCCTGCACTACAACTGCGTAGCGAGCTTTTCAATACTACCTCTTGTACTCCCTCAAGTCTTAAAAAGACACAACCATAATACTATATGCTGATCCAAATATCAAAACCATATCAACACACTGATCAAAATAGCATCTGCAACTTGAACCCAAAAAAGAAACACCGCTGCTATGCAATGTAAACACTTTGAGATAGAAACAAAATTTCAAAACTTCATGCAAGGGACAATTACCTCTTCTTCCTTTTGCTAGAGGACTTGCTGGTGAAAGCTTGAACTTTTGAAGCTTGAGGTATGGGAACTTTATTCTTAATGGGCACGGGTAGAGTGATCTTTGCTTTATATAGAGCCTTAGATCTTAGCCTTGACACTCTTCCAACTAAAGGTGTTTTGGTTGCCTCTTTGTATTTCTTAACCAATACCCATGCCTTATTTAAATGTTGCACATATTTCTTATAATTATGATTCTCTTGCCTGAACCTCTTAACCTACTACTGACTCTCCTCAAGTTCTTCTAGGCATCTTTGGTACTCCTTCCACTAGTGAAAATATGGCTAACTAGGTGCTTGGGCAACTTTTTTCATTTGCTGCACCCAAGTTTGTTTTGAATTTGCTACTCTGGTTGTAGGAATACTAGAATCTACTCCAAGTTCTTCAGCCTATTCAACAAATGAAACATGTTTACCTTTATCCTTGGCAATATATTTGGGAGGTGTCTCTGCCCTTTTAGCTGCTAGCTGAGCTTTTTGTTTCAGGTATCTGTTTTTCCTCTTCAAGGATGCTATCTTCATTTGATACTGAGAAAGAGCTTCTTTCATTTTAACCATCTTCGGGTTTTCTTCTTCACACTGCATGGTATTTTTCTTAGACTGCATTGGATATTCTTCCTAATCAAGCTACATTGATTCATCCCGCTTCACTTCTTATTCTTTACTATCCTCTTGTTTTTCTTCTTGTTTATCTTTAGAAATTTCAACAATTGCCTGAGTGACTGATCCTTCCACACTCTTCTTAGCTCTTGACCTAGTCCTAAGCCTCATCTTGAACTCATCTTTGACTATCTATTCTACTTTAAATTGAAACTTGGAGGTCTGAGATGATGCCACCTGAACCTTTAGTTCTTGAGTGAGTTTTCTCCTTACCCTTTGTAATCTACTTCTTACCCTACTTACCAAGTTTTCCTGTGGGTTTCTTGCTGGGTTTGTCATCCATTTATTCAACTATCTTTATCTCTTTCACTGTGTGTGTGACCTTATTCTCATGTGTTTCATGCACTTCTTATTCCTCCTCACAAATTTTTACTGATGAAGACTCTGTCTGGGGTAGTAAACCAATACTAGATAGAAAGCCAGACCAATAAATCTTCTTCTTGTCTACTACAAACTTGACCAAAAATTTAATGAGGGAGAAATAAAACAGACTGGACATGTGGTTATCCTTCTGAAGCTAAACCTTTTCTTCCATCCTTTCTAGACTCTTGAGTAAGAAGAAAGGTACGTTCCTGGGTTTTTTGTCTGTGAAATGCCATAGAAGCCTCAAATGGTATTGGTACACACTGCTGAATCTACCCTCACATGTAAAATACCTTTGGATAACTTTGAAAAACTCACTGTAATGATCCTAAAGATACATGGTAGGGAAATTTGTACCAAATTTATTGCTAAACTTAGGTTTAACAAATTGCTTGAAGGTTGAAATATTGAGTTCATCACCCTTGAACCACTTCTCACCTGCTGTAGGGAGGCTTGTGGCATCTACAATGAGCTTCTCCATGACAATAATTTCCACATTCCCTAACTTGACTCTGTTATCATGGAATTTCAAGGCAAACTAACTAGCCAATCTTGTGTTATGTCTCACTTTCTGAAATTTTTGGCAGAATGGAATGTAACCAACATTCTTGAAGGTGAATCTAATGGTTAGGGAAGAGTTTAATAGGTTTAGAGTGTTGGGCTCTATGTGTACAACATCCCCTCCCTTTCAGCTAGTAGTAGGAGCCATTTAACCCTAACACCTGGAAAATTGAACTTGAACTTTATGGTAGACTAGGTGTACAAGACAAAGAATGAGGGGTTTAACAATTGTGATAGCGGAAAACTCCACTAGACAATAGTACTACACAGTGATGACATAGAAGGTTTATAATATTCAAGTTGAGTGGGAAGGCATTCTATTTCAACCTATAATTTACCCTAGCCACTCAACATTTCATAATGACCATGAATCTCATTTAAAAGAGACAACCTCAAACTTTAAGTTTTGATTGTACACATGGCTGTGTTGGCATTATGACACAGATTTGGCGTTATGACACAGGTGTTGTCCTTGATGGCAACTCTCTTAGATGACAGTTCACAGTTCAGACTCTCAGAATGAAGAAAGAGAGGTATACACACGTTCCTCATTGACCAAGGTGCGTATACACGCTGGTTCTGCATATCAAAACAGCGTATACATCTTAAAATTGATTTGCAGATCTGTACGCAGGTTCGCCTTGAGAAAAGTGCGTATGCACGTAGGTTTGACACATTGAAGTAGTGTATACCTCATAAAATATGATTTAGCTACTTCTGGTTGTTGTTATAGTGTTCTGGGTTTTGGTTGCTGTTTTTGGTTATTGTATTCTAGTTTCAGCATTCTGAAAAGTGATTGATTGATTCAACTGTGGTTGGTGCAAAGGAGATTGATTGATGCAGATATATTTGATGTTTGAATGATGTTATTGATGGATCCAATTTGAAAATTTATGAAATGTGGTCCCTGGAAGAAAAGAGAAGGTTGTAGCCTTCTGTAGGCCAGCACCTATGTACTAGTAAACATATCAGCTAGTACAAGAGCTAGGGGGTTGTAGCTCCATTCCAGGAGAAGCTGGAGAATGAGAGAAGGTTGTAGCATTCTACAGGTAGAAGCCTGCATAATGGTATAAGACTACACCAGTACAAAAATTGTAAAAAGAAGTTTCTTATTAAAAGAAGATAGAGACGATTGTAGCAGGTGGTTTTCAACCACATTGGGTTTCCACCTTATATCTTGTGTTCATGTGTGTGTGATTGTCTGTTTTGTTTTACTACACCTGGTTACTATTTATATGGTTTTGATGCACTGAGTAAAGATCAACATATGACAAATTAATTGAATCATAAGTTTGTAGGATATACGCTAGTTGCCTTAAATACAGTTGTGTATACATGCAAGTTCCATTAACTGAAGTAGTGTATATGAATATGATTATGGAAATGAAATATTATTGACTTGCTAATACTGATTCACCCCCCCCGCCCCCCCAGTATTATTTCCAATAGGCTGACAGAGTGTGCACAACAATTTTTTCAGAAATAATGCAATAAGAGCTTTATTGTCCTCAATTGAAGTGTTGAACACAAAATTTATAGGATGATCCATTGACCCCTACCTCCCAGAAACTAAAATTGATCTGTGTTGGCATTGATAGTCCCAGGGAAACACTGCACAACAGCTACGTATAAATGATGTAGCACAATTTTTAATTTCTCTGCAATTTGCCTTTCAATCCGTAACTAGTCTTCAAACCTCCTTCACGACAAACCAAAACATTTGCATGAGATAAAAAATAGTAGAAATGGTGGTCTCCTGGAGTGGTTTGAAATTGATTCCTAATATCTGATGACATGATTAGACATGCTTTTTAATTGGCGCTCCACCTAAAAGTAATCATGTTTGAATATGGGAGCGGGATCGAATCTGGGTAATGGATTTGAAATGATGAAATGAGTTTCGTGTATGGGGTGTGTGGTAATGTTCACTCATCATACAAAATGATGTTTTAGCAAGGGAATTTATGCCTAGGATAAAAGGGGATTTAGGACTAGGATAGAATAAGGGATGGTATGAATTTAGGAATGGGAAATAGTTTGAAAGAATAAAGGGATAAGGGGAATAGGATAGGTTAGGTTAGGAACCAGACGAGGAATAATAAATGGGGAAAATTTTGAGGAAAATAAGTGATATTGGAAGAGGGAAATAATTTTGATATTTTATAACCATGATGCCTTAAACAACATTCCCTTGACTGTAAACACATGTTTAGGTGAACCCTCTAACAAACCCTCAGTTTGACACGAACCTTGACTCAAAAACTGTATGGTGACAACTCTTAAAAACTCAAACACACCTTCCCATTATCGATCAAAAGTTCATGATGACTTCCCAGTTAGTTGTTGGTTGAACTCATGACAATAAAAATGTTTGTGAGTTTGACCTGTTCCATGACAACAAAATTATGGATTCAAAGACATTTGACTACTAATAAACTAACTGAATCTAACATTTTGAATGTGGAAGAATAAGACATTATGCTTCACAATTTCCTTATGAAAAAAAGAATGATAGTGATGATTAAGTAGAAGAAATGAAATTCCAAAAAAAAATTCTTCTCAAAAGAAAAAACGACTACGAATTCCATGAAAGTGTGACTGAGGATGAAAGTGGTGAGATATTGTTCTTTGCTGAAGTAGTAGAAATTAACGCTGAAATAGGTTATGAAGGAGAAATTAGAAGTGAATTGAAAGAAATAAAAATCCTTAGAAGGCGGATGGGTCAATTAGAGTAGCATCTCCAAGATGAAGATCGAGATGTAGGTTCCATTATCACTCTCAAGGTTAAGCTAGAAGAAGCCAAAAGGAGAAATGAGTTTTTCTCAGAACAACTGAACAAGAAGGAAGAAATTTGTGAAAAATTAGAAGAAGAAGTTGTGATTTTGAAATAAGAATTGGAAAACTCAAACAAAACTAAGGATTCTCAAAGGATCCAAGTCTTCGGGTCATATTCTTAGCATTCAAAGATCTCCTCTCATCAAAACAAGCCTTTTTTACCAGGAAGGTTGCAAGACATCCAAAGAAATATCTTTCAAGAAACTCAAATGAATATCATCTCAAGAATCATAATCAAACATTCATTTGATCCTATAACAAATCATTTCAATATCCTAAGCAAGTGATGAATCGAATCAAGCATGCCCATTTCAATTTTTTTGACGATTCTTTGAATGATGCTAGGAATCAACAAGATACATATCATCCACATAAGAAAAGGAACCAAGGTGAAAGTATGAAGTCCCCCATGACAAACAATCTGCTCAAATTATCCACAAGCAAAAATAGAACAAGTGTCAAAAATCAACAAAGGGATAAATCTCTTCCAAGGAACAACTTTAGAAGGTATGTTATAGTAAGACAACCTTATGCCACTAGGTATCAAAATAAGTTCTTTGGTCATTGTTTTTTATGCACAAAATTTGGACAGAAAGCACGAGATTGTAGAACCTATGATAAATATAATATCGGGTATACATGATATGATCAAGTCCCTATGCTCAGATATGTTTATCAAATTAGAATATCTTATGGGTCATTTCTACCAATATTCAAGCCCGATGTAGAATTCTACATGTGCCATAATGAAGGACACATAGCATGTGGTTGCAAGATCAATTCAATAAGGCACGAGGGAGAGGGACTCTCTATTAACTCAAGAGTGAACACCAAGGGGTGGAGAATGAAACAAGAACCAAGGTTAGATTTTATCCCTCAGATCTAATGCATTGGTCAAGGCTTCTTCAAGAATACAATTGTTTTAAGTGAAACTTGAAACAAGATTATGCAGGAAAGATGACCATTTGCAAGAAAGAAATCATTGATAAAAATAGATAAAGGAATATAATTTTCTAGGAAAGTATGTTGGTAACAACATGATAACATGTATGTAGAGAGCTTATGCACAAGGGAAGCAAGTCCACCATCAGAAAAAGTTCATAATCAAATCATGCAATCAAAGGAGCATTTGAAAAGCACTTGATCTAGCAACCATTGAAAGAAGAAATCAAACTGTTCACGGTATATATTGGGACACTTGTATCTTATGAAAGAGATAAATATGAACATAGATGGAAGTCTTTGAAATAAATCATCGATAGAGGGATATTATCATAACAGGAAGCATGCTGTCAGGGGGAGACTCCATTTACAAAAGATCAGGTCCTTAAGAAACTTTAGGAAAAAATATGGGGCATTGGTAAGCAACCATGCCCCTTTGCTATTGATTTGAAAGGGGGAGAGAAAGTAGACATTGAAAGAGAGAAAGTAGGATCAAGCAGGAAGAATCTTCATAGCCAGTTAGGGGGAATCCCCAAAAACATGTCAAGGGGAGTTTGGTTCATTGTCATCAATGAATTTCAATGCCTGGTGGTGTTGCCATTAATATAAAATGGGGATATTGTTGGATATAGTGTTTGTCATTAATGACAACCGATGTCATTAATGTTAAAGGGGATGTCTAAGGAAGCAATAATCTCATTCATGAATCCAAGGAAGCAGTATGATAGTCTGATCTCTTGCATGCTCTCATCACATGAAGCCAAAATGATCTCAAGTTTGTTGAGTTTCTTTTTAAATTTATGATGCTCAAATGAATCTATGAATGGTATGCTTAGATAGTCATTTTCATTACCTTTCCAATATCTTGTGGCCACTACAACACCACCCAAAATTTTTAGCTTGTATATCTAAATTTTGGGCCCCCATGTGCTTTTCAAGTTCTTAACAGATATCCTTGTTGATTTCAATGGTCAAAACTCTTATCATTGGGGCTAGAAGTGCTTGTATGTCTCTGAGGCACATTGCCTATGATTTTGGGTCTTTCTTCATCCTCGACATTAGGGTTTATGGAATTTTACATTCATTCATTTTGTGAAGGCCTTGCAACACTTTTTTTCCATGTATATTTATATAGGTGAAAAATATTTTGTTTCTGTACTTATGTGTGCCTTTTGTATGTCCAGGGTTTTGGATGAAGCTACAACTAGACTAGAGAGTCATTCACCATTAGAAGTAGATCTTAAAGGATGATTTCATATTAAATTTGCAATGTGAGCAAATTGAAATTTCTAAGATTTAGATTGTATGGAGACTCCAAGATAACCACAAAAGGATGCAAAGGAAAAGAGTACCCAAGCATGAGTTGAGTCTCCAAATGTTCCATCAAAGCCAAATAAGATAGTGCGATCTTCACTTGGAAAAATTATTAACATTTTGATGGAATGAATCTAACTAAACTTTTAAGGAAAATTGGTGAAAGTTTGAAGGTTGTGTATCAAGTAGTAGAAAGGATTTTGGAGCTTGGAGTTTGAAGAAGGTGATTTGGTGTCCCTCCATCTCTCTACATTAAGTAAATATTCATACTTCATTTGAAAGGAAATTGCATCATTCCTATTTCACACAGAATATTGTCCAATGCATGGGTATTTCATGGAAGTAACATAGAGAGTTTTACTTTGAAGGAGGATGAATTTATTGCATATGTTTCCTTCCCTTCATTTCATGATATAGAAGGTTTCATTGTCAAGGAGAGAAAAATTGAAGAGGGAAATGTACAAACTGACAACAAATTTTCCTCTGATTTCCTCAAAAGAAATGATGATGAACTAGCCCTCATTCATCAAGGAGTTATTAAGTTGTTCCTACATATCTGAACAACACAAATTTCAAAGTAGAGTTGTATATTTGTATGGACCAAAAACAAAAGAAACTCAAACCTATGTGTGCTAGAAAAGAGGTCGAGGAATATCTTTCCTTTTCTTATCACATTTGATTTCCCTTTAGTCAGATAAGTGAGACTTATTGAAGCAGTTCATAAGGTGAAGTGGGAAGGAAAATTTTATCACCTGATTTCCAAGTCACATTTCCATATTCTTTTATGAAATATAATTGTAAAACTCTTCTTGTGAATGTCCTGAAGTGTACAAGTACAAAGTGAACTATGGGCTAGATCCTATAAGAGTGATAGACGAGATTAATGACAATAGAAACCCATACTGAACTTTTGGCACTTCCATGATTTTCTCAAGCCATGGTGCATCACGTGTTGAAAACTCTGAGGAAGTTTTAAAGTTGTTTCATTGGAAAATGCAAAGCCAAGAAAAATATTCTGATGACATTGCATGAACTTGCATTTTAGAGCACTCATATTATGGTTCTGTCATGGAGTATGTCAGATAAAATTCCATAAGTGGAACAGGAATTGGGAATTCCAATTTAGAATCCTCTTCCATGATGGGAATCATTTTGTACCTACAGTTTATGAGCATTGAAATTCAGAATGTGGAATATTCAAAATGCCTTGCTAAAAGTAGGAACTATTAAAATAATCATAACATGAATGTTTCTAGGCTAGCTATTGATTTAAGTGTGGCACATAGTAGTATGGAAGAGATTCATATAAAGAGTATTGTGAAAGGGTAGATGGAATCACATATTATCAACCCTTCAAGAACCAAAACGACGTGAAGGATTCAAGTGCAAATGTAAATAAGAAAAATCTTCATCGGTTTTGGAACAACAATATTGAAATGTGGGGAAGAAATGAGCTGCCACGTGATTTCCAATCCCAAAATCAGTGCATAAATGTTGGCATTACATATGAGAAATTCATAGAACCTCTACAGTCTACAAATGTGATTAGTGACTAGTCTTGAGACCTCCATCCTTCAGGTTACTAATCGCATCACCAACCTTAATGGAGTTGGGGATTGAATCTGTGAATAACATAAGAAACCTCTCAAAAATCACACTGACAGTTTGTAATGAGACTAGAATCTAAAATTGCGATTGGCGCTAGACTCCTAAACTACGACTAAGACTACCTCCATTGCATGTGATCAATCCAAGTTGCTCTTTTTCATAGCGACCCCTCACATGTCATCATTAATTTTTATCCTATTTGTTGGAATCTAATCGATTTATTTTCCCTTTCCTTCAAATATTTATACCTTCCATATGCCTATCCTTTTGCTCCTCTTGGAGCCCAACTTTAATATGTGATTCCTTTCTCGACTAAACTCTTGCACAAATGCCCCAATCTCTCATCAATTTCCATATTTGGCATTACATCACTAAACCCTGACCCCACATCTCTTATTGTTGGCCCCTCATCAAACCCATGTTTCAAAATGTCGATGTCCCTTCTTTATGAAAATCATGCTTAGAATATCATATGAATTATGGGTAAAATAATATAAGCTTATGGAATGAAATAATAAGGAAAATTACCTGAGTTTGGACTTAGGTGTATGAGTCTTCTGCCTAATATAGATAAGTTGAATTCTATGGTTTATCAAACCTATGAATTCTCAATCCCAACCAAA